>SRQG01000580.1:0-10120 GCA_018360325.1 Claviceps aff. humidiphila group G2b
CCCCCCCCCCCCCCCCCCCCCCCCCCCCCCCCCCCCCCCCCCCCCCCCCCCCCCCCCCCCCCCCCCCCCCCCCCCCCCCCCCCCCCCCCCCCCCCCCCCCCCCCCCCCCCGCAGCTTTGTGCCCTTTGGTCACTTTGGAGCGTCCACGGCCTTTGCTTTCAGTCTGTCTGGATCACGGGGTTATAGACCTCCATGGCGTTTTGGAGATCTCACAGATGGGAAAACTGTAACGATTGGTTCTGTAGCGAACCCGGGAACAAGAGGCAAGGAAAGGACGGGCAACGGTTGTCATACCCCATAACGAACATGGGGCATCGATGTAATGCATGATGCGGTCATGATAGATAACGCTCAATTATTACTTTTCAAATGACTCCCTGTGCGCGCTGTCAAGGTCGCGTGTTTGCTTTTGTGAAACGTTGCATATAGGCGCAAAATGCGCAGGTAGTCCGCTGGGGCTCTGGCTCTGCCACTCGAGGACCCAGGCGGGTGAAATTTTCACGACATACCAACGGGCCAACGGCTCCTGAGTCCTCATTCATTCACGGCACTCGCGTCTCATATGCACACAACGCGCATCAATTGGCCCCAATTGACCAATCTTGACAACCCTTTCAACCTGCATATCCTCTCCAATGGCTCCTTGATCCCTTAAACCCTAAGCCTTGTTACAATGGCATCGGCAACCCCTCCGGTAATGCGCTCTCTACCCATCTGCCCCGCCACGCTTCATCTGCCCCTCCATTACCAATTCGCATGAGCGCAACAGCAACCTTGAACAAAGAATCACTGACAATGTCCCCTCGCAGAGGCGCGGCATCACGCTCCAGCGCCAACTCGCCCAAGTCCCCATCACATCCGTCGCCTTCTTCACCACCCTCTCGGGCACAAGGTATTTCCTAGCCGGCCAAGATGGCGAACTAGCCATCTACCCAGACGCTCAACCATCCCCCCAAGAGCCCCTATTCACGCTCCCCATCTTCGAGGACCAGCCCATCCACGGAGTCCGCGTTCAAGGCCCTAGACTTCTCCTCTGGGGCGCCAGCCAAATCGCCCTCCTGGACGGGGAATCTCTCACAGAATACCAACCACCAGTGCTCCTGGCAACGACCACAGCACCAGACTGGATCTACGATGCCGCCATCTCGCCCTTCTGTGTAGACGAGGCAGTCCTCGCCACGGCGCACAACGAAGTCGTCGTCCTTAGGTACCACCCTTCGATTAACCCAGGCGAGCAGGGAACCGTGGTGCTCGGGAATGTCGCCTCGCCATCTAGACCGATGCTGTTTGCCGCGCACCTCCTTTGGGAGTCTGCATCGCGGGTCCTCATCGCAGCAGGGACTGTCTTTGGCGATGTTCTAGTCTGGAGGTACTCGATTGCTGAGGATGAGCATGCCATGGCGTTTGTGTTGCGCGGGCATGAAGGGTCCATTTATGGGGTGGATGTTTCGGCGCCGCTGGTCTTGCGGGATGGGACGAGGAGGCGTCTCCTGGCTAGCTGTAGCGACGATAGGACGATTCGGATCTGGGATATCAGTCTCGATGGCGATGCGGCGGCGGCGGCGGCGACGTCATCATTCCATGAGGGGACTCAGTGCGTCGAGGCACAGGACACGGGATTCAAAGCCGCGCAGACGTACGATGCTCTGCAGGTTGATTCTGAAGAAGGGGAAGCTCGCCCTGTGGCGGTGGGGATGGGTCACGCGTCGCGTATTTGGGGTGTGAGATTTGCGCTGGATTCTTCCGAGGCGGAGTGCGTGCTTGATGAGGATGCGCTTTGTGTTTACTCTTTTGGGGAGGACTCGACTACTCAGCGCTGGAAGTTGGCGCTTGAGCCGCGAGAGGCCTCTACGACGGATCATCTGACGGGGCAGTTAACTCATCAGCATACCTATGCGCTTCATCATGGGAAACATATCTGGGCGAGGGCTCTCGACGTCCATGCCCAGGGTGGGGTGGATATTCTGACAGGAGGCGCGGATGGCAAGATCAGTGTGATTCGAGAACAGCAGTCATTCGGGCCTGTCTTTATGGCCCTTGATGTGTCGGATACGCTTGGGCAGGGCGCTGGAAAAGGGGAGACGTTCAGCCGGTACGACTTCCTGTCGGAGAATCAGATGCTCGCTATTACGAACGCGGGACGCCTGTTCGTGGGGGATCTGCTGGCGAGGACGTGGGCAGAGGTTGTTGTAGGAGAGGACGAGGGTACTGTGCAGGATTTGAAGAGGTGTTATGTCTTACGCACAATGCATGGACATGATGGCGCGGCTGTTATTGGGACGACGAATGGGAAGGTGTATTATTTCCATCGCCATCAGCAGCAACAAGCCCCCTACTCAGACCACGATCAAGATCAATCTACGCAGTACCGCCTCGTATGCGCAGCAGAAGTACCCGGTCGAATCACCGAGATCAACCACCTCGCCAGCAGGTATCAGCAGTTCATCAGTATCCTAGTCCACATCCACGGATCATCCTCCTCGCACCTCCTATCACTCACCCCCTCCGGCGAAGTCATCCAAAGGGAACTTCTCACAGGTCTCGATGCGCGGTTCGTCGCCGTCTCTGCTACAAGGCTCGACGACCTCATCATCCTAGGCTCCCGCCACGGCTACATAGCGCTCCTCACACGCCACGAAGACCACACCTGGCAACCCATTCTAGAAGCTGCGACACGCTCCCGCGACGCCATCACCGCCATCGTGCCCCTGCCTACAGCGGCAAAGGACAACCAAATCACCACCACCCCATCATGCCCCTACATCCTCACCACCAGCCGCGACAGCAAATACAGAATCTACCACATCGACCGAACACTCCACCCCCCTCAGACAACCCCCTCTCTCACACTCATCCACGAAACAAGCCCCCCCTTCGGCCCCATGATCGAAGGCGCCTGGTTCACCACCTCCACCTCCACCCCCACCCCCGAACTCATCCTCTACGGCTTCCGCAGCAAAGACTTCATCATCTGGAACGAATCCACAGGCGAAGAACTCGCCACCATAAACTGCGGCGGCGCACACCGCACGTTCCGTCTGCAGCATGATCCTCGCGCAGAACCACACCGGTATAGATTTTCTTACACGCGTACGTCGAAACTGTGCATCTCCTCCCAAACTGATGTCCCGTATCGGACCGTCCGGCGGGGGACTCATGGGAGGGAAGTTCGGGCACTGAGTGCGAACAAGAGATTCGTTGCGTCGGGGGCGGAGGATACCTCGATTCGGATATGGGAATGTATGCCCGCCGGGGAGGGGACCGGGGAGGGGAACGAGGAGGAGAGGAGGGGGCATGATGGTGGAGGAGCGATGATGCGCAATATGGCGTGCATTAAGGCGCATGTTACAGGACTGCAGAAGTTGCAATGGTTCGGAGACGAGTACCTATTCAGCAGTGCCGGGAATGAAGAGTTCTTTGTGTGGCGGGTGAGGAGGCTGGGTGATGTATCTGCGTATGCGGGGCTGGCGGTTGTGTGCGAGGGTGTCTTTACGGAGAAGAGTCCTGTGGGGGATTTGCGAATCTTGGATTTTGATGTTTCGTGGGCGGGAGCCTCTGCAGGGCGAGAAGGACGAGGTAGGATGGTTGTGACGTTGGCGTTTTCGAATTCGTCGTTGAAAACGTATGAGTATGACTGTGGTGGTGGTGGGGGGTCGTTTAGGTTACTTGCCGAGGGGAGATATACCGGTGCATGTATCACGCAGTTGCGGCATCTTGGATTCGGAGACGGGGCATCTGAGGATGGAGATGGGAAAGGGAACGGCAAGGAGCTTCATGTTTTGACGGCTTCTACGGATGGACACTTGGCGCTCTGGAGAGGGGTATGCCTAGATGGACAGGCTGGGACGCAGAGGTATTCGTTGGAGGCGGCTTATGCGGTGCACCAGAGCAGTATCAAGAGCCTTGATATGAGCAGGGATGGGACACAAATTCGCGTCGTGACGGGTGGTGACGACAATGCGCTCGGGTTCGTGCAGATTGCCGAGATACAGAGCGGGACAGGCACAGGCACAGAAAGACGCACAAGCTACGAATTCGTCTCACGGGCAACCATCCGCAAAGCACACACTGCGGCTGTCAACGGTGTTGCACTGCTTCCCGCGGTGCATCATCGTCGCCAGCTCGACCAGGGTCCCGAGGAGACACTCGCCGTGAGTGTCAGCAACGACCAGCGCGTCAAGGTATGGCGCATCTCTGCACACGAGGCTCGAGACGTGCGAGTCTCCCTGGTGGCATGTATGAGCAGCGGCGTGGCAGATCCAGGCGATGTCGCTATCATTTGTTCAGACCCGGGACAGGCGAGCCAGATTGTTCTGGGCGGAGTTGGGGTCGAGGTATGGCGAGTACAACATGCTGATGCGCAGCGGGACGACATGTCGTGAGACAGACGATGGCGTAGTACCGGATGTGTTTGCCGAGGAGATGACAAGGGCAGACTCGGGGAGGACAAAAGAAGAAGGACGGTAGAAGAAGAAGAAGAAGAAGAAGGAGGAGGAGGAGGAGGAGGAGGAGGAGGGGAGCAATTTGCATTAGAATTGATACATACATATGTATACGGAGTACTGCATTTGGCTTTTATTTACCCCCCAGCAAGCGACGATTTGCAACAAGGGTCATCGCATCTATGATCTTGTCCTGCGCCGCGACAGCAATTGTCCGACGAAATACATATGTACCTAGCATCAAGACGCGAAATTCACACGACTTGACGTCAGATATATATTGCAGCACATATTTTCTAGGATCTCTCGACTCTTGCCCTCCCTAGGTCCCGACTCCATGGGAGTTGACCCTTGTCCAGGGGTCGACCGGAACGAGGCGATGTGGCGCGGTCATGGGTCCTCGTATAAAACACGACATGGCGCTGAAAACGGCCATGTATCGCATTGACGTCTTGTGGCGTCCAGTACCTATTGTAATCCAACTTACAAGTCGCTGACGTTGTAATTGTCACGATTGTGCCAAGACAGGGGAGATTTGACTCAGGACTGTCGGACAGTAAGACAAGGGCGTAGTCAAGGGAGATGCAGGGCAATCTCAGGGGACCTGTTTGCTTCCACAACTTGTTGACGTTGCACGCTGTGTGGCAACAAGACCTCTAAAGCATTCAATACAATGCAATAACCTTCCTAGCCTCGCTCACTTGTTGCATCTTTTGTTTCATTCTCCGTGGTCTGTAGTACAGATGTACATAGGTACCTACCTACCTAAAGGCTAAGCCAGTGTCTAACGACTCACGAGAGGAGTGGAGACGTAAACTTCCATTGCTTGAAGTCTGCAAAACTCCCTTCCCCTCTCTTTGCAGGGTTGCCTTCTCTCCGTAATCGTATACTCCGTAGTTACTAGTAGCGCACCCACCCCCTTGCCCTGCTACGAATGGTATACTTAGTATATAGACTCTGGCAAAGGCTATTTATCAATTTGCTCGTTATTTTTGGCCATAATATCATTATTGGATTGCTGGTGCACAAGAATCTCCGAGGGCTTTACAATTGCGTGTGGCTACTCCGTACATGCTGCATGCAGAAATCCATCTGGCGTGTCCAACTTTAGTAAAACCCCCCCTCCAGACTTCTTGGCACAGTCTTTACCAACTTGTGGCCGTGTTGTGTTATGTTACACGGGTTAGGTACATGTACTCTGCGACGTGCGTTGACGGATTTCTTGTCTCTCGATTTGTGCCTCCTTCCTGTTGCATTTTGCAGGCCAAAAGCCCAGGGCTCCTTCCTGCTGCTTCTTCAGTTTCCTCAGTCCTGCCCACTGCGTACCTCTGAATGAAAGCTAGGCGTTCTTCCATTCACTTTTTCCCTTGGACCCTTTTCTCTCGTCTCTCGTTAATAATAAGACCGTTCACTATTCCCGCCTTCGTTTGGTCTGCCAACAGAGTCGCCTTACAAAAAAGTCTTGCCGTCCAAAGGGTCACAATCACACGTCACCGCATCAAAAAAAAATCCAATTCCTCTTCTCATGCTATCAAACATGAAGCTCGTGTCTATTCTCGCCGCTGCTCTAGTCTCTTTGCCTGCCATGGTTGTTGCGGCCCCAGTCGGCCCGTCGGGGCCATGTCCGGCGGTAAGTCTTTGACGGAAATCCTGATGATGATGACCTATGGCTAGCTACTTCTTCACCCTCTGTGCACAATGGCCAAGAATCGTCCGTACCGTATGCTGACTTACTTTCTAGCTCAAGGTTGATGCGATTCTCAAGGGCGTCTTGGATGCTTCGGCGTGTTGCTCATACGGTACTTGCAAAGGCGATGTGGTTGTCTCGGTTGGCTGATTCGACATACTGGCAATCGTGTCGGGCATGCGATTAGATGCCAACTCAGCTTCGTTTTTTATCACATGGGAATAGGCATAGTTGCGGCGTCATTATTTTTTGCTTATTTCTTTTATATCAATGGGAGGGATAGGGCCTTGGACATGGTGGATTTGGTGTGTTGTCTCCAACCCCTCTTTCGGTGTTGGCTTTACAAACAGACTCTGTCCAATAGAGAACAGTGGCTTACTTGGCGCAAATTTACGAAGTTATGACTACGGCGACGGGCAACTTGGCTGGCGAGATTCGAGCCGAACAGACCAGTGGCAGCATCAATCTAGCTAGAAATAGACTAAGGTATACGCGCTGCATCTTGGCACGCCGAAGGTGATGTGCGAGTGGATTGATACCAACAGCAAGAGGACCGAGTTTCAACTGGTGCTTGATGCAGCAACGGTCATCGTAGACCGTAGACATGCAAAAGAGTCATGACTCACATGCCTTCCAATGCTGCTTTGAATGAGCCTTATGGCAGCCGGCAGGTACCTACGGTGTGCACTGTGGACCACTGTGTACGTACTACGGAGTAATCTACCCACGGAGTACCTGTGTGCCTCAATGACTGTCTTACGCACAGTGCCTATGAGATGTCCATCTTGGATCGTGGCGTAATTGGGCGGTCGTGACAGAAAATCACGTCCGAGATTGACGGACAAGTAGGAGAGCAGGAGAAGAAGATGTGAAATGTGCGCCACTGCCAGCCCACAGGACTTGGGAGAAAGCCCCTGCCCCGAACTTGTCAACTTCAAGGCAAGTTCAAGGTGATTGCTTCAGAAGTTCAGGCAAATTGAGGAGTATGTACTCCGTAGGTCCGTACAGTTTGCCACGTGACTTTTCATGTCTACCTATGTAAATCCTTTTCAACTTTTCGGATGGAGTTTCGGATGGCGGATGGCGGATGGCGGATGGCGGATGGCGGATGCCTTGCCTGCAAACGCGCGGAGGCAGACCTTTGCCGCCGCGGGTCCCATTGTATGCGGGGAAGACGGATCCCCCGGCGGAGCCTCTCATTGGCGCGGCTGAGGCTGGCTGGCGATTGTTCGCAATGCGCCTAATGACATTTTTCAGAATGTCATCACCTGACGCTGAACGGCCGACAGCCAACGACAAAGCATTCGCATGGGGGATTTTTGCCTCCAATTGGGTGGGGGAGGGATATGAGTTTGCAATTGAACAACCGTATGAGCCGATTTGAGCCCTTTGCGTTCAGAATGCGCTCTGATCGTGGTTCCTGTGCCTGGCAGGAAGGCCCTGTGATTGGCGCGCTAGTCTGGACTTCTTAACTTAAAGCTGGCTGCTGTCGTCTTTAGGTCCTGGGGACAGAAAGCGCGGCGCAGTAGGCGCCTCGGGAATGAATAAAGGTTGCTGTCCGGAACGTTGTGCTTGAGAGAAGGGTTTCCTGTGTATCTCTCAGCACTTTCAAATCATAATCGCGATACATCATACGATTCTCTGCTGGACTGTCCTTCTGTGTTCTCAAACCGGCAAAGCACCCTTCCTTCTTGTATCTTTCTCGTTCCGTGCCGGAGACATGGCGCCCACAGCCACGCAGGCAGAAACCCCGGTTTCGTCCGCCAAGTCATCTCTCAAGCCCAACATTGGCGTATACACCAACCCCAACCATGACTTGTGGATCAATGCTGCCGAGCCGACGGCAGAGAGTGTCGCTGCAGGATCTGATTTGAAGCCCGGCGAGGTGACCATTGCCATTCGCAGCACTGGTATTTGCGGGTAAGATGATGCCTCTGTCCGGCGTGTCCCGCTACCTAACTTGTGGAAGAGGAGATTGATGCGCCGAGCGTGTGTGAGCGTGTATATAGAAAAAGGCTAACACGATACTCCAGGTCCGACGTCCACTTCTGGCATGCCGGATGCATTGGCCCCATGGTGGTAACAGGCGATCATATCCTCGGTCACGAATCAGCAGGCGACGTGATTGCGGTACACCCCTCGGTCACAGATCTTCAAGTCGGCGATCGCGTCGCGGTCGAGCCCAATGTCATCTGCAATGCCTGCGAGCCCTGCCTGACAGGACGCTACAATGGCTGCGAAAAAGTCCAGTTCTTGTCCACGCCGCCCGTCGATGGCCTCCTGCGGCGCTATGTCAACCATCCGGCCGTCTGGTGCCACAAGATCGGCAACATGTCCTATGAGAACGGGTCCATGCTGGAGCCTCTGAGCGTGGCTCTCGCGGGAATGCAAAGAGCCAAAATGCAACTTGGTGACCCTGTCCTGATCTGCGGCGCCGGGCCCATTGGACTGATTTCCTTGCTCTGCTGTGCCGCCGGCGGTGCCAGCCCTCTGGTCATCACCGATATCTCGGAAAGCCGGCTTGCGTTTGCCAAGGAGCTCTGTCCCCGCGTCATCACGCACAAGATCGAACGCGGTTCGGCCGAGGATACAGCCAAGGCTATTGTGGAATCATTCGGTGGCATCGAGCCTGCGCTGACTATGGAGTGCACCGGCGTGGAGAGCAGCATCAATGCCGCCATCTGGGCTACCAAGTTTGGCGGCAAGGTCTTCATCATTGGCGTTGGTAGGAATGAAATCAACATTGCGTTTATGCGCGCCAGTGTGCGAGAGGTCGACATACAGCTTCAGTATCGATACTGCAACACCTGGCCTCGGGCCATTCGTCTGGTCGAGAGCGGCATCATCGACATGTCGAGATTGGTGACGCACCGATTCAAGCTGGAAGACGCGGTCAAGGCCTTTGAGACGTCGGCGGACCCCTCGAGCGGAGCCATCAAGGTCCAGATCCAGAGTCTTGAGTAAGCAGCAATAGGTAACTGCAGAGAGGAGTTAATTTGCATCGATCGTTTATGCATCAGCATATCTTGAGTACATAATTGGGAATCGAGTTGTGTAGAGGAACGCGGAATGTACATTGATGACATGAAGAGGCTATAAGGGGTCAAGGAAGGCCAACTGAGGGATAAAGTTTTGCATTGGGCGTACGGAGAGGCATACATAGCATGGATCGGCCAATGGAATTTCGTGTTAGATACGGAGTAGTCTTGCTGTTTTACTCAATAACCGAACGAGATGTTTATGAGAATAAAATGCTTGGCACAAAGAGTCGCACAGTGACAGCGGGAAGTCAGGAGACGGAAACAATGCTGCATGTCACTTGTGTACCTAGGTACAGTGTACATATGTACCTAGGTAGGTACCTAGGTACGCTGGGTAGTCCCCCATGCGGCCTAGCGCCATATTCACACCCACCAATCAATGCTGCCCCCCAACGGAACGGGGGAGAACCATGTCCACGACTTCTTCCGAGCGTTTTTTTCCCTTTCCTCAGCAGCAGCAAGCAGCAAACCAACCGAACGAACCAGGACCGCAAACCCACCATCAATTGTCCATCCCGCACTCCCTCAATCCGCACCAGAAAACATCGCGTCGTCTCCGGATCTTTTGCCCACGCCGTTCGTCCACACAAAGCACCACCGCCGCACATCACAAGAAACCCCGAACTCGACACAATGGTCATGTCGCTCGCGCGCCCCATGCTCCGCTCGCCGGCCTTGCGAATGGCCTCTCGCCGCTTCGAGAGCACCGCCACCAGTAAAGCCGCCGAGGGTACCAAGGAAGTCGCCTCCAAGGCCCAGGATGGCCTTTCACGCGTCGTCGGCGCTGCTGGTGGCGCTGCGCGAGGCCTCGGCCAGACATTGAGCAAGATTGGAGGCCGAACCGGGCGCGTGATTGCTTTTATTGAGCGTGAGTGACACATGCTGGAATATGAGAGTGTACTTTCTCAGAAAGTCAATGCGTTCTGATTGGGGGGGGGGGGGGGGGGGGG
>SRQG01000581.1:0-10108 GCA_018360325.1 Claviceps aff. humidiphila group G2b
TGATATAACCACTTCGACTCAGGAATGAACCTGCATCTCCATGGCCAACAATATTTTTGTCATACATTCTATATTTCCATGACGCGGTATTTTCATACAGGGTAGCCATCATGTGACGGTTTTCGAGCCACGTGACTTACCTTGAATCAACGATACCTCGGTTTAACGATGGCCGGAGGGCCCATTAGGAGTGATCGTTTAAACGATCTAGAACCTTGGATTCATTCTCTTCAACCTCTCCTACTTCATCGCTATCCTCAGAGACGCTCATTCGATCAATCTCGGCTGTTCATGTGTCGCTCTTTATGCTCCGCACCTCTGCCTTATCAACGAGATCTTCAACAGCCGCCCTGACAATCGAATTGTCGAATTTTGTAGGCCAAGAAAGAGGTGCTTTATCGTCTGACAGATGTAGATCGCGCGAAGTTGACGAAGGCACGCATATCCTCCGAGCCATCCAGCTATCGTCCCACAAGCGCAAGCAGCTCATTTGAGAAACAATCCGATCGTGGTTGTGCGAGGGTTGAGATATCTTCAAGTTGACAACGTTTAGGCGCTTGTTGAAGCGAATTCGTCGAAGCGCCACTTGAAAGATTTGGCGGATGTTCTGGACATACAAGAAGTGCATTCAAGATGCGAAAACCAACCCCGACGTACTAATTATGCTTGACATAAAGTGAACCGCTTCAATATGCCTTATGCAAGTTGTAGGTGTTTCCTCGGTGTCTGCCAACTTCAGCGTCTGTTTTGGCCTTGCCGCTCGTGAGGACACGGAGGCATATATGTACGTGGTGTTTGAGAAACAACCAGGTTGCACGATCACTACCGAAGACAAAAAGAGAGAAGACCGACAAGGGCGAGGTCAGCTATCCGGGGGCGAGGTATGTGCTTTTCTACGAGGGGAAACTTGTGAGGTCCGTATCGGCAGAGACAACGTCATAACAATCCCGGATGCCGAGGTCAAGACGGTTGCAGGTCAGGTATTCTGCCTGCCCAAGGGTAGAGGCGATCGGTTTGGATGCCAGCCACCAGCCACGCAGACGCCTTGGGTACAGATGACTCTCAATACTGGTAAGTCGGGGGCAAGTCGGGAGCAAGTCCGCTGCCGCTATATACCGGAATCTGACACTTCGCCGCCTGTAGCCCTGTCTACGACAGCCGGGAGAACGTCTGCTACATTCAGCTCCGACTTACGAGGCAATACTTCCAGGTAAGCAGCCTTATTCACGTCTGCTGTGCGGGAAAAGACTCCATTGGCGGCTACTCCTCAGATTTTCTCGGGGATGTTCTTTTCGTCCGTGGGAAGGATAAACGCATGGGCATACAGCATACAACAATCTGGCTCTAGCTCCTACCCTCAACTTCAGGAGGCTCGGCTCATTCTGATATAGGCTCGGCGACGACGAGCTTCAGCAACGCAGCTAGGACCAGGCTCGGGAGAAGGGACCGGGTCTGGAGCGTCAACTCATAGCCCAGACACCAAGAGGCCAGGGACCGGTTCGTTAGAGACGACTCATACGGGCCCTCTAGCAGTGACTCCAGGGACTGCAGCATTTGCAACAGGAACGGGGAAGACTTTCTTAGTGGCTACTACTCTGCGCACCTCCGCGACATTTCTTCCTCGTGTGGGATCGACCACGGGGCCAGACGGGTACAGTCTGGACTGCTTCTACTATATCACCGCAGACCCGGCATTTTGGTTCTGTTTCCAGCACGGCTAGTTCAGTTGTAGTTGGCTCAGTTCATTCTAAGACGGGCTCGGTGAGGGCGAGCTTAGGCATCACAGCTTCAGAGACAGGCTCAGGCGAAGCAACCCCGTAAGGAGCCTCAACTCGAAGCTGACTCCTGAGTCCTGAAGGCGACCAGATTCTCTGACCTACTGTTGTTGCTCGGGCTATTTATAGCGGAGCTCGCCCCTTTACCCTCTTCGAATCAGAGGACGTGGAAATTCTGATAGGTGCCATCAAGAGAGCACCTCGGCCTTGGAAGGCTACTAGCCGCCAGAAGCTTTCAGGGGATCTGTTGAGCAAGGTTTTCAACTCTGTGAAAGCCCAAGTGGATGAGCATATCAAGCAGGCCCGATATTTGAACTTTACTGTTGATGAGAAGACGGAAGTGTTCAGAAGTTTCCAGAGGGCATTCATCGTACTGCATGTGTCCGTGGTGATCGAGTTCACACGATGTAGTTCGTTGTACCCTGGCGCCGGGTTTCTGTTAGCAATTACAACGAACTACATCGTGTGAACTCGATCACCACGGACACATGCAGTACGATGAATGCCTTCTGGAAACTTCTGAACACTGAATGTAGTATGTCCGTCGTCTCATCAACAATAAAGTTGACATTTCGGGCCTGCCTTATATGCTCGTCCACTTGGGCTTTCACAAAGTTGGAATGGAACCCTTGCTCAACAGATCCCCTGAAAGCTTCTGGCGGCTAGTAGCCTTCCAAGACCGAGGTGCTCTCTTGATGGCATCTATCAGAATTTCCATGTCCTCTGATTCGAAGAGGGTGAAAGGGCGAGCTCCGCTATAAATAGCCCGAGCAACAAGTTGGTCAAGGTCGGCTCCAGGTATGAGCTTCGCCTTCGACATCGTGGTGATGGATGTCTGCTGCAGCCCTGGCCGGCTTATAACTTTCGTCGGGTTTTCGTCCTCGAATGTTCTCGTGGCGTCATTCGAGAACACTTTTTTTGTGGCCATCGAACGAGGTACATAGGTACCTAATGTACTCCGTAGTCCTCGCCCAGTGACCATAAAAGTTTCATTGGGATCCACTTTTGACACAGTGGGGCCACATAAAATTTCAATGGAAATCGGGCTTCCAAAAAAAAGTCCATGTACTCCGTAGGTACTGCTTAATCTCCTCCATCCTACACCTGCAAATACAAACTTCTCTGAAACTGAACGACACAATAATGATCTTCACTTCGATCACGAGGAGGGATACGACGACTTCTGGAGAGAAGAGCGCCGTAATCTCCCTGCGGTTATAAATCGGCTCTTGAATGATAAGCTCATAGAGGAAATACAAACTGCCTCGGTAAGGACGCTATCGCGATAGGATTGAGCTTCAATTGCAATGCCACAGACTACTAACCTGTCTACTAGAGCTGTCACATGGGATCATTCAAGCTTACCAGCGGCTGCGCCCAGAAGGCTCTTTTTACTGCAAAGCTGGAGTTTGCCCAGAAAATTCCGATTTATACAAACGCCCACACTACTGCATATCCGTAAATTGTTCCAGCCGAGTTGGTATACGACGTCGCAATCTCCTTTTCTTGGAAAAGATATATCCTTACACGTTACCGATCCAAGCTCCAAGGCATTGAAAATTGCAAAAACCCAAGGCCAGAAATCTGAGAAAAAACATGGACAAATCTTACCTGGCAAAATGGGAACAGGTACCACAGTGGCGCTGCAAACAGTAAAGTTGATACGAGCCTAATGACCTCTTAAGGTCTTCCGCGAGCAAGCGAGTAAGCATTATTCTGTGCCTCACCTGCTTGTAACTCAATCCGATTGAAACATTCTTTCATTCTTTCAAAAAGCATTTCTTGGGAAAAGGGGCTTGTAATCCTCAGCTTCCAACTTGCGGTTCAAATTGGGTTCGAAACAGATGAGGCACAGAATAATACTTGCCTGCTCGCTGAAGGCGGTCCGCCGGTCATTAGGCTCATGGAGATGAACTTGACAGTGCCACTGTTGAAACTGGTCCCAATCGGCTAGTGTAAGAGTCATCCATGTATATTCTCGGATTTCCGGCCTTGCGTTTTTGCAAATTTTAATTCCTTGACACTTGGATCGATACCGTGTATGTAGAGACAACTTTTCATTCAAGAGAAAAAGACTGTTGGGAACGTCAGGTACCGCGGTGTGAACAGTCAAAGGAAAGTACAGTGTCGATGCATAGGAATACGTGACCAAAGGCCAGGGCTGTGGTTTCTTGTATTCATCTTGTGTATGCATTCTCAGATAAAGGAAAGGAGGGAAGAACCGCTCGTGGCGTTGAGGCCACGAGCAGAGTCTATTGTCCTGGCGGGCGCTGTAGCCAATCAGCGTTGCGTTGTTGCGCAACCAAGCGGCGTGATATTGTCATGCCGACTAACAAATTACAATACATGCTGAATTAAGGAACGTGAGAAGGCACAGTTGGAACGAAGGATGAAAAGGAATTGTGCAAGTGTGTCTTAACTCAACTTCCCATCACCACCTTTCCGTGTGCCTACATGTCAAAAGCGAAAGGCATCCTCCCCTCCGAATTCCACCTCTCAAAGCCTGCACACCAGAAGCCCATAGTATATCTCTCACTCAGTCGAGGGCTTCATAACTCCAGCATCTCCATCCGCCCATTGCACCCGGGCAATCCACCTCATTATCTTCCACAGACCCTCGGCACCACTCTCCTTGACAAGACTTATCTCATACTCGGCGCCAACCAGATATTTCGGCCCAGCCGGCTCCTTGGCCTGTCCCGCGGGTGCATGCTGTGCCGAAACGAGACAGACGAGCGATGCCTTGTCGTCCGTCTCGTGGAGCACGCGGATATTGCTCGCCATATGTGTTGTATCGAGTTTAGAAACAAAGCCGAACGCCTTGTTGACAATGGCGGACAGGCCCTTGAAGGGAGGCATGTTGGTCTCGTCCCGAATCTCCATGGTGACGTCCTCTCCTTCTACAAAAGCCGATTTAAACATATCGACATCGTTGTGGTCGAAGCCTGCGAGGACGCGGTGCAGAGCATCGGTGACGGCCTCTGTCCGGGTGAGACCCGGGAGCGCGAATGGGAGTGACATTGGCACAAAAAAGAAAGCAGAACGGATGGACTTGCTATATCCTCAAGCCACCTTGAGTAAAATGTAGTTCAGGGAGAAAGAAAATGAAAAGATGAATGTTGGCCGACTTGGGGGGAGTCGGCTGGTGGCTTGAAGACCGTTGAAGTAGTTGCCATACGATCTCGCGCGTTGTCGCCGGTCGCTGCAATTCTTTGATGAAACATGCAGCGACACCTACCTATTTCATGCCTGTATGCAGAATCGATTACCCTCACTTTTTTACTCGCAAAGACATTCAATAATATGTTCGCTTATGTGCCACCTGAGTAGGAGGGGTCGCCAAGAGCACGACTGCGCCATCTTCCTCGTGCAACAGTTGCGTTTTTCGTAAAGATCGCCACAATATGCGCGCCCCGTTGGATGATTTCGGCCCCCTTCGGGATCTCCGTCGTGTAATAACACCCCCAGGTCGTCTTGTGACTCTCAGTCTTGTGACTTGTCATACGAGCGAAAAGCAATGTTGGGCACAGAGAGCAGACAAGAGGATGATACGGAGTAGAGCAAAAAAATCCAGGGATATACATAGTAGTGATGTCAAAAAGAATTATCAAGGAAAGCATCGTGGAACGATCTTTGCTCCCGGCAGGGCTTGAACCTGCGGCCTCCGCATCACTAATGTTTATTAGTACGAAGCTCTAACCAACTGAGCTACGGAAGCTTTCCTCAATTGTGATTGGCTGAAGCACCAGAAAAGGTATTTTATGAACTTTCAAAACAGACACCTATGTACCCCGTTCATCGGCGTGCCGCGTGCGCATTCATTCTCCGGGCGCAGAAGAACGGCTCCAATGGAGCTCTGGACACCAAGCAAAAACATCATCTTGCCGACTGTCGTCAATAACTTGTTTCCAGTCGATGCACGCCGTCCTTGCGAGGTAGAAAGAAAGCAAAGACTGCGGTTGCCACCCATTTTTCTTCCAGTGAGGTTTCATACCAAGGTGTGTTGAGTTACAACTTCCCAATCTCGAGAGCAGTTTTATCATGCTATGTACTTCATACCTGCACCTGTTTCAAGGCGACAAACGTCCGCACGATTATTCACTTGATTCGGGGTTATTTCCATACAATCGTTCTGTGGATAATTTTTGCCACTAGCTTCATGTATTTCATTCACTGAGATAGATATGTATGCCTTCTCCCACGGTCGGATCTTTTCGAGTACAGGGTACGGGAATAGTGCTGGAGGCTGAGGCAGGCGCACATCGTGACGAGTCCTCCTCAAATACTCCAACACAAGCTTAAACCATAAGCAAGAAATTGGGTAATAGTTCATGATTATACAACTACAGTAAAAGTAGTGATGGCGGCGGAGCCCTATATGATATGACGAACTCGCCTATAATATGTAGTCGCGGTAATGCCGGTCGGCGGTCGTCAGCTTCATGGAAATAGAGCTGCGACAAAATATAAAAGTTGTATAAGCTGCAATAACGACATCGAATTTCAACAAGCAGGCCGTGACACGTCACGTGGCTTCGTGGTTTAGTGGTATAATTCTCGCTTAGGGTCCACCCAAAGCATCGCTTGCGAGAGGTCCCGGGTTCGATCCCCGGCGAAGCCCTCCTTTTTCTCTTTTTCTCCCAGCCGTCAAGTGGAGAAGACCTACAGGCTACAACTCTTGCCACACGATGCTCTGATTTTTCACAGGTGAGAAGTAAAATGTAAGGTTCCAACTTTTTTGCAGCATTTCTATATCTAATGAACGAATAATCGCAATTCACGCTGACCTATACGCTTCATGCCCTTATTCGGAAAGGGTGCGCCTCCGTATTGAACACAAACTTATTTTTCCTTCTCCCCTGAAACTGCACGTCGGAATCCTCGGCAAAGATCAGATACGCGTACTTGAGAGTTTCCGCAAGGAAGAAACTCTCCTGGTAGTCGTCCTTTTTCCCTCCATCCGGGAGAGTCACGTCGGTCAGGCCCGAGAAAGCCACTCCGGCACGGCAGCGATCCCGGATCGCGGTAAAGGCGTCCCAGGCCATCGTTTGGTACTTCTTGTCGCCGGTCATACGATACGCATAGTACAGACTCTCGAGTGTTTCGGGCCGGAGCACGTAGTCCTTGTAAGTGGCCCAGAAGCCGGCCTTGGCGTAGAAGGCTGCGTCCTCTGCGGGCGGGGCGGTATCGTTTCCGGCCGGGATCCAGCGGAATACTTCAGGACCGATTTTGCTGGCGGTTTGGACGTAGGTCTCATAGTAGGATTCGGTAAGTGTGATGCCAAAATCTATGTACTTGGGCTCGTTGAGTAGTAGGCCGCCTAGGATGAAGTTTCCGCCGGCAAAGGACGCCACTGACAAACGGAGAATTAGTTATTTTGATCATTCGATCAAGTAGTCAAGGTTTGTAGAGGAAGGCGATTTCTCGACCCATCTTTGAGACTTACGATGCTGAGATGATGGAATGATCCTTGTGTCATTATACCCGGCCAGAAAAGTAATGTCTGGTCGCGAGCTCGGGTGTGAGACGAGGTGCTCCATGGTCGAATTAGCAACCTCGACCCAGCGGTCTTTGTAATGGCTAAACTCTTCTGGATCATACAAGTACATCTTTATAAGGTACTCGTAGTAGCTGTCGACGCCACCACCCCAGTGGCCACGGTTGTCCGTGAATTGGCCGGTGGTGATGTTGACAGTAATCCCGACCAAGCCAGGATATCCCTGGGGCACGCCCGTGGGGACTGGGTCAACGAGGTACTTCTGCGCTTTTTGAGCCAGCTCGGCATAGGTCTTGTTGCCAGTGAGATCACTGAGGCGAGTCCATTCTAGCACGAGTGTACCGAAACCAGCAGGGCCATTGGTATCCTCTGAAACGTTCGCTCGCCGAGTAGGATTAAAAAAGACGGTGTTGATAGGGATGCCAGTCGGTGTGTCGAAAGCAATACTGAGACCGTCGGCGAGTGTTTTGGCCTGCCGGAGAAGAGATTCTACGTTGTAGAGATTGTAATCGTGTACGAGCCTCCTAAAGGGGCCCTTTAAGAGGTCGTAGCCTGTCCGGTTTCGTTACTAGTTAGCTATACTTGCGCGCCTTCTTTCACCTGACAACAATGTGCAGGTGAGAGAGTAAAGAAGTATGAGGGAAATAAGGGAGCGTACCGGACATGAGTCCGCCCAGATATCGAATGTTGGTTTCGAAAAGCGAAATTGACGAGTTGACCTCGATGGTGGTGTTGAAGTCAATTATCGGAATATATGAGAGGATTTGGTCGACCGTCTTGGCGTCCTCCATGATGATGGCGGTGCTGAGCGCATCGACCGCGGTCGCACCCCAGTAATTTCTGTCCAGTACCCATCAGTAAGATTTTCTCACAAGCCTTTCTCTTCTTCCTGCTTGTCTCCCGAATTGTTCGCGAAGAATATGAAATCCTCGTACATATTCCATCGCAGGCCAATTCCTCGTCTCGGCAAGCATCGAGCAGTCAATGAGCATTGAGAGGTCCTTACCTGTCATCGGCGATTCCCGCACTAACAGGCATCAAGGTATCATGCGGAAACGTAAACTCATAGTATCCATCCCAAGCTGTCTGGAACGCTTTTTTGACTTCAGACGCCTTAGCTGGATCTGCCTTCGGTGTGCCTCTCTTCCACGCAGCTGCTGTACTTGCGAGCGTCCCAAGCACCAGCGTCGCCACTTCAAGACCTGTCTTGGTTCGCATTTTGTTTATAGGGTCGATGATTTCGGGATCATCACTCAAAGAAAGGCGAGTGAGAGTTGAACCGACAGAGCGCAGGAGGTTGACAATTATTATACTCCGTACGCGCGTTGTGTGGCCGCTGCGAATTCTGGCTGTTGCATAAAGCGAGATATAGCTCAGGTTGAGGAATAATTTCTCAAGAACAGGGAACCACGCTTGAAGAAGTATGTACGGAGTACTCTGTATAATACTGTTTCAAAGTTTGCTTGTGAATTGTAGCGGCAACGTCAAGGCCGTAACGCCGTTCCAGTCACTGGCATGGATCCCGACCGTTTACGGTTTCACTGGCTCATTCATGACAAGATCTGGTGACGGCCTCGCCCATGACCCCTAGCACGAGGTCACAGCCTTCGGAATACAGGTAACGAGGAGGACAATCCCTGGTCAGTCAGTTTGCAGGCAACTCAGAACTGTCGAGACGGGGATCCACCTCGCTCCTCGATCTGCAGACAGGTCACAGGTACGCACCCGTTTATCCATCCGATGCGACCGAACGTCTTGGCGCCGCGGCGAGGACTTATCATTGTATCAAGATGCAGATACAACGTAGGAGTGATGCGACGCTGGCGCTAGGACGACTTGTGAGCGACTTGAATAGGCTGAATAATAGTTCGGCTGATGCGGAATTCTCGCGTTAACAGGGCATGGGCCGGCATGCGGAAGATTGGGATGGATTCGCAGATTATGTAACCGCTCAGAGTAGGTAGGTATCTTATACAAGGTTGATAACTTGATGCGTACAGATAGGTAGGTACTGTACATACGGAGTATGTATGTAGGTACGCGATCATCAATGCCAAGAATCGGGATAGGTAGTAGGTAGGTTGCGTGCTTTTTGCGCATATTCTCCATCGGCGCCGATCCGTGGGAACATTAGGTAGACAGCTCGGAACTTGGAAGAAACGTGGGTAATCGTCGCCAAGTTGGCAGGAGAGGTAGTACGGAGAGTCCACCAGAAACTTGAACGACGGAATGATAAATGTATCTAGGTATGGTAGCTATGCCATGGCTTCATGACGTTACTGAGGCATATACATAAACGTTCCCATTCCAAAAGAAAGGAACTTCGCCCAATTGGTCATAAGATGCCACATCTCAATGATGCTCCATCTGCACCTGCGCATTGGCCATGACGGCACTGACGGCACTTGTCTCAAGAGTCAAGAGCCATCCGTACTCCGTAGACACAGAAAATTTTGTGCGCAAGTGATGTTCGGCTTGCATGTCTAAGGAAGACAAAACTGAGCTACATTACCTACCTACCTACGTATAGGTACCTACACATGCGAAACTTTGATAATACGTGAGACGGGAAATTTTAGCGGCGACATTCGGATATGCGCAAGGCAGACCCTTCGAACAGTAGGTACCTGGTAATGCGTCGTAGACTCGTAGGTAATCGAGACAGATACTCTGTACCGACTTGGCCAGAGCCCGATGCTTACATCGTTCAGCGTAAGTACCTACCTACCGTATTATCTCAGAAATAAGGCCATGAGTGGGACGCCCGTTTCTGACGAATCAATGTGTGAGCTTTGACCACGCTAAGATAGATCGGCCCACGGTTCGTTTGTATCTT
>SRQG01000582.1:0-10039 GCA_018360325.1 Claviceps aff. humidiphila group G2b
AATATTATGTCACTCTATTTTTTCCCGGTCGCTGTGGTATGTTCTGGTCGGTGTGCCCCCCGTCGAGACACTTCGAGACGGACGGGTTGACTAAACTAGACCCCCCTAGTATGTTTTGCCAAACGTGAAACTCTGACCAGTTCGACATTTGATCCTCCATCGATCAAGGCCGAGTCGCATTGCTTACCTTTGCTATGTGTTATTGATGTATCCCAGTGAGGTCGGAAATTCGCCTTCTGACTTGGCGGCATTGTTTCATGTAACCACATCATGTACTGATTGCAAGAAAGAGGCCATCGGCTGCACTGCTTCCTGGTATGGTTCCATCAAATGAGAACGACAAGACTTTGCATCAACTCCCTTCAGTCCTCCCTAGCATCGCATTAGGTCGCCCATTTGCCCACCAACATGTTACATAATGACCAGCAGAACGAGAGCCCAGTGCTAAAGTTGCAGCAACGTGGTTGTAAGCGTGATAACACCAAAGTGCTTTCCCGGGGCAGAATCTGGAACATCGTGCTCGACAACCGGTGGATTGTGCCACACACCCTGTATTTGCTGTTTAAACACCGCGCCCATATCAATGTCGAGGTATGTGGGTCGATCGATGTGATCGCCTCCGGCGCACTCACGTAACGCGACTTCGCGTAGAGCTCGATCTCGTCATGAGGATCCCAATCACTGCCCTTACGGGTGTATTTAAAACTATTTGTTTCCATTTATCTGTAAGGGCAACGATCTGGCCACATACCTCGACATTGGTATGGGCGCGGTAATTAAACAGCAAATACAGGGTGTGCGGCACGATCCACCGGTTGTCGAGCACGACATCCTGGCCGTTCACCCTGACGACAAAGGTGTCGCCCTTGTCGGGGCGGGCGAGCGTAGGGAAAGCGTCCTCGTCGACGGTGGTGGAAGCAGCGAAGGACTTTGGATACTTCTTCGAACACTTCCCGTCCAACATGCATGGCGCGTTGGGGGTTGGCCGGATTCTTTCTGATGAATGACAGTCATACAAAAGGACCTTCAGGTCTTTGGGCGCCATGACCGCGTGTATATTTCTCTGAAAATGAGACGTCCAGATACTCTAGTCTCTCTCCTGTAGAGGTTCGTTCAAATCTTCATCTGCCAGGCAGCCAGGTTGAAAACGAAGTTGATGAAAGAATTCGCCGCATTTCTGACTACGCCTTGAACGCGATACGTTCTCCCCAGTGTTCAAAACACTTGAGTGTCTCGCTCTTCTACCGAGCCAAACCAATCACCTTCGCAACGCCGTCTCCAAAAAAAAATCTGGATTTTCGAATTCAAGAGCTCGTCGGACATTCTGGTCCTTCCTCTTTCTTCAAATGAAGGTCCTGGTACCAAATGTCCGTTTGATCCAAGGGACTGAATGAAAACATATTGAATGAAGTGACCGCGTGCTCTGGAGGAACGCTCAACATAGCTGCCATCATTTGATAGCTCTTCAAACGCTCCTCTGCCGGCCCATGGTTTCGGGAGCCCTGACAGGTAACGCCAGTTGGGGCCAAAGAAGCGGCTTTTGACAAGAAAGTTGCGAGCCGTCCGTTTCTCAGTATCGTCGTTTTTAACCAGGTCATTGATAAAATTTATTTTAGGAAGTACGGTTACTTGACGGTCAGAAATTGGCGAATATCTTGGGCTCGTGACGAAATTGGAGTCGTCTCCGTCTTGGTCGGTGTCTGAACTCACTACAGATCCTTTCGAGTCCGAGTGTTTAGATGATCTTGCATGAAAAAAATCTGAACCTTATTCCCGGTTCTCATTCTGTGCGTCGGTCAAGAAGATTCTGATGATGAGTCGAGACCCGAAGGGGGACTTTTTATGTTGAGCAAAAGTTGTCTTGTTCGTGGACAGTCGAGACGAGTGGACCGCAGAACACTTCAACAGATTGTCGTCGATAGAAAGCGAACGTGTTGCGCGGTGCGCCGGAAACATTGGAGTTGCCAACGCATAAACCGCGACCGCGAGTTTCTGCCCATGTTCCTGCGAATAATTTCAGTTTCTCAATCTATGAATCGGGAGCTCTTTGCTATGATGATAAGTCAATAGAAACAGAATTGGAATCTTGTTGTTGTTGTGGTGGTGGTGATGGCGCAGATGGTCATGCTTTTCAAGCCTTGACTAGCGATGGCTTTAGACCATTTGGTGGCTCAAATAGACAAACTCTGTTGCCTTCAAGCCAAAATATTCTTAACGATGCGAGGACTCTTCTGTCTGTACAAAGGCCGACTGCAAGCGATGTTCATCCATAGGTACCTTTGCCTCACGGGGTTGAATGCGAAATCGGCGCGAGACATCTTCAGAGAAAGCGTAAAATTTCGGTGCTACGGCCTACCGCCTCAGGGGTGATTTCATCAATTCAAGCCATTCCAACAGGCCTAAGCAGCTGATGCGATGCGCACATTTTCTCCATGAGGAGATCGAAAAATTTTCGGCCCAAGCGTATTGTTCTTCACCCTTCATCGAAGAATTTTCTGTTGGAAGAGAAAGCCACTTGCGGTATCGGCGAGCAGTGCGTCGGCCTGTCGCGCAGGCGTCGTTATCAGAAAGCTCGAATTGAGGTGACTTCACTGCACGAATAGTTGTGAGAGTCAAGTTTCAACAAAATGTGAGAGTCTTGCATGAGTTATGGAGACGTTGAAGTTGTTGGTTGTGATGATGTAGCGCGAGATGGGTTAGACTCGGCTCGGCTCTGATATTGGGAATCTGGGAATTGCTGCGTGGATTCTGGAAGCCGATAGAAGCAGCTGTGGCACAGTGGGTCACGTTCCTGTTTTCCAGCCAAGACCGGCTAACGGTGGATCTATGCATTCAAGCCGAATTTCCATATCTCTTTAAGCGAGCCTACAAACGAAGCGTCCAAAATATGCCATTAAAAGCTGGCTTTTCAAGACTCTCTTCTGCCAACTACCTACACCCTTTTAGTAAGCCCATCCGCAATACATCATTACTGTTGGAAGAACTCCGCGATGGTAGGCGATCGGTGAACTGTCATGAAAAAATTGTCGTCTTCATGGAAGCTATCTAGAAGAGAGGCGCGCTAGCTGCGGCCACGTACAGTTGTCAGTGGCCACGTACGGCGCTAGTTGTGGCAACTTCCGTACGCCATTGACTTTTGAGAGCAGCGATTCCAGAAGAGTACTGCACCGACTCCATTGACGGAGATCTCCCCCCTGCTGACTTTTGCGAAGAAAACGACTGTGACGACACCCTCCCTAACAAACCCGACAAGCAGAAAGTGAAGGAAGAAGAGATCCTCCCAGAGGGATTCTCTCCTTGCGAACGAACGCAGTCACGAATGAATTCGGAGGTTTCGGCGCGAGACCAACTTGCGACATCCTGGTCACAGAAGATCTTGGTCACAGCAAACTGTCTAATGCCGTGGAATGGACCGCTGAGTTCAGAGTACGATGTCGATCATCAAAGTCCCCAGACACTTCGTCAGGCACTGCCGGCTAGTGGCAGGGATGGTGCCATGAGCAGAGACCTTGACATGTGATGGAGTAAGGAAGTTTCAGGACGGGATTATCGCGACAAGCGCGATACTGCTATACTCTCTTTTTTTCGTGAAGAAGAGGAATCGCAAGTGGTAGAGACATAGGAAAATGTAGCAGAAAATAAGCATCAGGTTCATGGCATATTTGGTTTTCTACTTGCTCCTTCGTTTTGCTCAGGGCAGTCGAAGCATTCGCCATGAACCTGATGCTTATTCTCTGCTACATTTTCCTACGTCTCTACCACTTGCGATTCCTCTTCTCCACGATAAAAAGAGAGAATTGCGAGTGTAGGAATCGCTGCCCACAACGGCACATGCGGACATGGCCACAACTAGCGCCGTACGTGGCCACTGACAACTGTACGTGGCGCACTCTACGTGTCCTCGACGATCACCTACGTGTCCTCGACGATCACCTACGTGTCCTCGACGATCACCTACGTGTCCTCGACGATCACCTACGTGTCCTCGACGATCACCTACGTGGCCTTACTCGGAGTCAGGACTCGTGGTATAAGACCGCGCGTCAAGGCTGTTCAATCTTTCCTTTCTCTCTCTTCTCGATAGCTTCCATATAACGACAGACTATTCATGAAAGTTACTTCAAAGTTCACGTGTATACGCAACACTCTCGGATTTTCTTCAACAATTATATCGAACGCGAAGACTTCACTTTCAAGTTAAACCATCACCCCATATCCAAGTACGATAATCTCCTCTTGTCACTCGTGAGTCGTCCGAGAGTCCAAGACTGTCTGCGAACGTCTCATGCTCATTGCTACGAGCGATTTAACTAATCTCAACGCCTTCAATGTAGAAAAGATATTGTGATAAGCTGAGAAGCTCTCTTGAATATTTTTGCTACTTAGAACTTCTCATCATTTATTTTACGAGGTGACCGCGTTTTTCGACGCAAAAGCTTCGAATACCACGCTGTGCGAGTTCGCTGCGACAACAGTATCTTCGGCCTCCGGCACCTATTCCTGACTCCTCGACGACAAGACCTTACCAGCAAGCGAACAACAAGGCGACCCGCTCTCGCGAATATGGATTCAACTACTTGTGAAGCGCGTGTTATGGCCCGACAGCGGGATACCGACGAGTCGAGGGGCCCCATGGTCCTTCTCCCATCAGAGATGAAGATGCAGATAATGTCTCACCTCAATACACAGCAGTCGCTTTCTCGCCTTGGCCAGAGTTGCCGAGCTTGGTATGAAGTCGCCAATGAGGAGCTTTACAAACGTGATTCCAGAGAGAACAACTCGCTTGCAATGAAATGGATGGCTGCCCACGCAGTTGACGAGCAGACAACTGACACCGCGCTCAGAACGATGGACATTTCTCGACGGTGGGGAGGCCAGATTGCCGCTGTCAAACCGCGTCTTTCACGATCGGATGGCAAAGACCAGATGATGTACGACGCGTCGACTGCCCTACATTTCGCCGTCTCCTTGGGGAATGTGCGCCTCACGACAACGCTCCTGGACATGGACGCAAGTCTCACAGTTGCTTGCTCACCCCTGATATGGAGATCATTGGGCTCAGAGCAACTATTGATTAGGCTCAGATATTTCCTGAAAGTGTTAGACGAATCGCGTTTCGGCCCGGCGTTTCCTTAGTCCTATTTTCTTGGCCTTCCTACCGAGCGATGCCGGCATGTGCAAGCTTCTTCTGGAGCATGGAGCCGGCCGTGAAGCCATGATCGTCGACTCCGACACTAACCCCAAAGTCATGTTTATCCTGCACTTCGCGGCTGCCGACACAACTACGAATTATCACTAGTGGCAATGTCTTTTTGACGGGTTTCGTGAGTATATTGATGAGCCCTGCCCACGAAGCACTCGATTGACACCACTTCACATCGCTCTGAAGAGCGGCTGCACCCCAGGTATGGAGATGGCAGTAGAGTACGGGGCAGATAAAGAGGCATGAGATGGTTCCTCACGTACGCCTCTGTCCATCGGCGTTCTAGGAATTCCACACCACTGGCACGCGCCACGCGGATCGGAAAACGTTTGAAAAGCGCACCATGCATTTTCGTAAGTTCGTGGAGTTGGGAGCCAGTGTCAACCCAGAAGGAGACTCTGTGCTAGTCCATGCGGTGAAGTCCTACGCCCCCCATCCCGTTGACCACTGTCTCATGAGGCACCTGATCTCCTTGCTCCTGGAACACCATACAGATATGCACGGCATCTGCGACCGTGGAAATACAAACGTGGTAAACGAACTAATGAAGTGTATCCTTGACTACGATCACGGCCCCTCGGCACAGGAATTACTCAAGGAATTATTGAGCGACTTGGTCGATCGAGGCCTGAATCTCACAATACCGGCGCCGGGATTGCCTTCACCATTATACCTCGTCTTACATCGTCGTAAAGTCAAGTCAGAATGGCTTTTCGACTTGCTCTGCGAGAAGGGTGCGACAAGCCATGAGGACGAAGTGAACACAGCCTTCCTTCGCTGGTGTGAGATACCACGACTGTGGAGGACGAATCAATATGATGCATGGTGGCAACATCGAGGGCAGGAGAACGACGAAGTCTTTTTAAAGTGGTGTGAGCACCCTTACAACGTCTGGTTGTGGCAGCACGTCAATCATATCTCGCCCGGTGCGGCTACAATGACTCACGCACAAGCGTGCTCGTACGGAGACCGACAATTCTACGACATAATTTTACGCTTGCCCCTTCCTGAATTCTGCATCATTGGGCGACTTATTCATCGAGGTGGCCTTCAACTCCTTGCAAGTTGCAGCCTAAATCTGGAGCCTAGCTGTGCTACAGGAGTTTGAAGACGACTTCGTTGCTGCGTGTTCTCGGCTGTGGTCCGTGTGTGCAATGTGCATTGAGGGAGGGTTACTCAGCCGCACTGCGCAGGCGCGGCTTTGGATGTTTTTCGTTTGAGGGATCGGGTTGTGAGCAGTGAACAGGTTTGGAATCGGGTAGCTTCAGGGACGACTTCTTGAAATTAGCAGTGCTTTTGGAAGGGGAAGGTACAAAAAACTACGTTACTATCATGACTATTCGAGCGCGACCTTCATGGTGTCTCCATCTCTATCAACTTTTCAACTTTGCATCCTTTGTATTCATGTACACAGTACAGCTTCAATCTTCGAATGGCTCATTGGCTTGACATGAGAACTCATGAGTCATTCGTTAACTATGCCACCTCAGCCAACCAAGACAAATAGAAATTGGTGTCTTTCTCATACCTATGTATCACGTCTCCCTCGCTATGAGAATTACGGAGTTGTACTGGGCCGATAGCCTGATTATCTGATACTGTGTCATGCCGCCGATGCCAGCTCCGTCAGTGCGGGGGATGTGGCCGGATTCTTGTAGACGCAATTTCTTGGCCCACGGGCCTATGAGGCACTTCAAAGTTCAAATCCTGGTAGCACAGCTCAGTGAAGCCAAGACTCTATGATCTCTCCTTCGATGCGTTGAATACTATTCAGATCTTGCCCCAGGGCTTTCGAGCCAGCTGCTAGCCTCCAGGTAGTTGAGAAAGTCGCGGACGGCGTAGGGTCTATTGCAAGTGTTGTCATCGCGAGCAGCGATATTGTCAACGCCAAGGAGGTCACAACGGAGTGAAGGATGAGGACAACATGTCAAAGGTGGGTGTCGATTGCTTGAATGTTTTAATCTCTGGCCCTCTACGATACATGTGCGAGGCCCTGTCTCTACGTAGGTATACCTCCCATCGCAATCTCTGACTTCTTGCGGACTCACTCCCCGCCACTTGTCCAGTCCCACAACACACTGTCCCTGACAGTTGGCCTTTCGATAGCGTCGCAGCGGCGCTAGTCACCGTGACGTGGAAAACTCTATGAGTTGCCAGACCGCCTCCGGCGCACTCACGTAACACGACTTCACGTAGAGCTCGATCTCGTTTTGACGGTCTTCTACGTGAATAGTCGCCCGATCGTTGCCTCACAGTATACTCCGTATAGTTGATTTATGTAATGTGAGGGCAACGATCGAAGACTATCCAGTGTCCACGTAGAAAACCGCCAAAACGAGATCGAGCTCTACGTGAAGTCGCGTTACGTGAGTGCGCCGGAGGCGGTCACATCGATCGGCCCACTTACCTCGACATTGATATGGGCGCGGGACTTGAACAGTAAATACAAGGTGTGCGACACGGTCCGCCTGTTGTCGAGCGCGCAGTCCTGGCCGTTCAGCCTGACGACAAAGGTGTCACCCGTGTCGGGGCGGGCGAGCGTCGGGAAATCGTCCTCGTCGACGGTGGTGGAAGCAGCGGAGGACTTTGGATACTTCTTCGAACACTTTCCGTCCACCATGCATGGCGCGTTGGGGTTAGCCGGATTCTTTCTGATTAGTGACAGTCATACATACTGTGAGAATAATGGGGAGAAAAGATGATTGAAGTTGTATTCAGTCCGCAGGTCCTTCTTTGTCTTTGACTTGTCACTGACATGTCCTCTTTTTATCCAAGTACAAAAGTGGGGCTCTTAGATTCTAGAAGATACTCTTGTGTGACTCAGCTCATTCCTTACCTATTCTTCCAGAAGATACTCGCCACATTACCGAATACCATCTGACATACAAAAGGACCTTCAGGTCTGACAACTTACAAGGCCAGTCTCCAGGCACAAGCAGCCGATGCGATGCGTAAATAATAGGAGATTAGAAAGAAGATCGACAAATTTTCGGCCCAAGCGTATTGATCTTCACCCTTCATATACGAAGGATTCATGTCGCAATTTCGCAGGTAGAAGCATACGTAGGGGAAAGTCTTGCGAAGTTGCGTGTCTTGAGTCTTGACTCTTGACTCTTGAGTCTTGACTCTCGAGGATCCACTCCCGAGATATTTCTGTTGGAAGAGAAAGCCACTTGCGGTATCGGCAAGCAGTGCGTCGGTCTGTCGCGCAGGCGCCGTTACAGAAAGCTCGAATTGAAGTGACCTCACTGCATGAACAGCTGTGAGAGTCAAGTTTCAAGAAGATTCCAGGCTTGCATGACTTATGGGAGACGTTGAAGTTGTTGGTTGTGAACTTGTGATCATGTACATACCTAGTGCGATGGCGAGTATCTTCTGGAAGAAGTCACGTGACACAAGTCTTCTAGAATCCAAGAGCCCGACTTTTGTAGGTACTTAGATGAAAAGAGGACATGTCAGTGACAACTTACAAGTCAAGATAGGCAACTCTGACCTAATCATACCTCAACATCAATCATCTTTTCTTTTATTCTGACAGCGAGATGCACCGGGAGTCCGGGACCATCGGTCCGCATGGACCCCCAGAGCCGACACCGGCAATGCACACGTGACTCTACAACTAGTTTTCCACGCCAAGCTGCTACACCGCCATCAACCTTCTTACCGCTCGCACCGCCATCACCGCCATGGCCATCACAGACGCAATCGTTGCAGCAGCGGTTCTCGGTGTTGTCGGAGTTTGCAAGGACGATGGAGTGCGTGAAAGGAGTGCCATCTTTACGGTGAGATGGTTTAAGACGCTCCCGCGCCTTCTGAAGGTTCTCGATAACATCTCGTCGTGAAGATGGCACGCCTTTTACGCACTCCACCGTCCTTGCCAACTCCGACAACACCGAGAACCGCTGCTGCGACGATTGCATCTGTAACGACGACTACACTGCGTGCATTGGGGCACCGTGCTACCACAAGATCAGGAGCATCTTGGAGACCGGCAGCGTGCTCAAGACCACCGACTTCGACGTGCATTGGTTCGTCGACCGCCAACACTTCATAAATCCTCCGGCGCCACGAACACGTGAAGCTGCAGTTGTTCACAAAGCGTAGAAGCCAGTGGCGCGTCCATCGAACGGGAAGGCGTCTAGTACGGCGCGTGGCAGCACCAGGAACGAACTCCTCGACCGCAACGACGTCGCTCGAGACCGCGTATCTTGCGGCTGCAAGAGCCAGACTACGTGCAACACATATAACTGCTCTTGCCGGAGGGCTATCGTGCTCTACGACAAGTGGTGTCACAAATGAGATACACGCTGTGGCCATCTGACAGACGCCAAACTTGAGGCCGCTCAGAAGGAGGAGTACGCACGCCAGCAGACGGAGAAACCTCTCCTCGCTGAACAACGCGTTCACCAGTCACAAGTAGAAGGGCGGCCCGTGAGTTACGGCATGTACAAGAGCAGCAATCTCTTCGTTTCCGGCCTTCCTCTTCACAGCAACTCCTTCAATTCACGCAGAATCACCATTTCTCCCCTCCACCGGCGCAACAACACCCTCACTTCGCCCGGCAGCCCCTTCAACCTCCGCCGACGACGCAGCAGCAACAACACCTTCAATTGGAGCCGGCGGACTTCATACCAGCGCCGATCACACGACGATACGGCAGAGGACCAGTCAACACCCCCTTGTATGGCAGTGAGGGCGGAGAGGGCGGCGCTGACCTAGTTAGTCTTGTCAGATTTAAGGTAGTTTTGGTGATTGATGTTGTTGTATTGATTGACTGTGTTGTCCTCCCCTTCTCATGTGTCTTTAGGGGCCATTCTAGTTACAAAGTAGATGTGT
>SRQG01000059.1:0-109792 GCA_018360325.1 Claviceps aff. humidiphila group G2b
GCCACCTCCATACAACTATCATGACTACGGACGTGCTCCCCACCGACAGCATCCTTACGAACCTGTTCCTCATGGTCACCAAGGATTCTACGATCAACCGCGGCCGTTGTGGGAATACGGATACCCCATTCCAGATGATTCTCGGTATTTCACGGAACGTCCTTCCAGACCCGAAATTGAAGATCGACAAACAACAAGACAGATCGAACCCTCGTCAGACGATGTCCCAACAACATTCGCCATGCCTGCCAGCACCAGTGCCATTAGCGAGCACGCCAAGTTCGACTTGTACTACATGGAAGATGATTTTTCTGACGAGGATCTCTCTGACGAAGGTGACACAGATGACTTCATTGACAAGAACACCGCCAGCCTCCCTGATGAAGGCCTCAATACTGGAGAGAATCTGCCAGAGGAATCCCTTTCCGAATGTGTGTTTGTTTTTGAAGAAAACCAGCGCTCCGAAAACTCGTGTCATGAAGTACCCACTGCCGAAGACCCCACCGCTGATAACACCAAAGTCTCGTGTGACGAAGATCCCGACCAACATGACGAAGAATCTCCCTGCAAAGAAGTAGAATCTGCCGACTTCCCGACCAAACATGACAATCGCCAAGGGAAGAAAGAACAAATCTTGCCAGGGGAATTCGTATCTTTGGCCAACGAGCTTCAATGTGATTTTTCAATGCAAGTCAAGAATTTGGTCACGAGAATTTTGGTCTCAAACCAAGACAGGACGGTCACTTTGCGACGGAACATCCGGAACAACAAGATGGTGTCAATTGCGCTCCTATTTGCGATGCTGATGGTCAGAATACCGATCATCAGCTTCCTAAGGGACCTCGCCAGTTACTACCACTTGCTGGCAAGACTTGTCCCATGAGAGAAGACTGCAACAATACCTGATACCCGCGATTCTGCAAGATCTCTGCAGCAATTATCGCAATCACAATGACGGCCGGGAACCGTCCGCCCGACTCGACCCGTTTGTACCTTCGGACGAACCACGCTCACTGTTCTTCACGATTTTTCCTTCTTCAGGTCTACTTGTGTATCCCGAGTTTTTCCGTGTTTTATTTGATTGTCATTCACTCGTGCGATTCCTCTTCTTTCGACAAAAAGAGAAGACTGCGAATGTCGGAATCGCACAACACGGAATATCCTCGGCGTTTCATGTTAGGTGGGATCGCACGTGACGAGCTGCGATCCCTGGTGACAGGATAAAGGGCTCGTCCCCTCGAGCCCCTTTCCTGTTCACTCTTAGATAGAAGACAAGACAAGACAACAAGAGACCAATAAGATACCGACGTGTGTACCGTCTTGACATATCGTGTGTTCGATATTTATGCATGCATGCTTGCTTTCATTTGCTTTCCCTTTGCGAATCCAACAGTATCACAATTCATGAATCATGGCTCTGTAGAATTGTGAAATGGCCACATTTACCAGCTATACTCTCAAAGGGCGAGTGCGCTGCTTTTCTGAAATACATCACACATGCCTCAGATTCCCGTTGCCTCACGATAAAAAGAGAGACTTCGGTTCGCGCCCCCGGTGCAAAACATCTCGCACTTGCTAGTCTTGGGCAACCATCTCACTGCCCATAATGCCTTGTCTGTCTCGGTATGCGTGGCCACACACGTGAGGCTCTCAACAGACCAGACCTTGACTTTGCCGTCCATTGATCCGCTGAGCAGATACTCGCCCGTGTCACTCCAGTCCGTGGTCGTGATCCAAGACGAGTGGCCAGTCAAGTTCCCCACGTGCTCGCCGTGCTTCATGTCGTAGAGAGCAATGATGCCTGCATCACCCGCAGCAGCTAGCCTGGTACTAGCAGGCGAAAAGGCCACAGATCGAACGGGCTTCGCCAATCCTACAGTTTGATGTCGCAAAATTAGTTCCGGGGTTTCGTTTATTTATCGAGCCCTCTCCAAACCATACCTGATAGCGAATACAAGATCCGTCCCGTATCGTTGTTGAAAATGTAGACAGATCCATTTTGATGTCCGCTTGCAGTATACTTTCCGTCTCTGCTGAGGTCAACGCTCATACCAAAGCTGCCTGATCCCGCGCTGGCAGTCTCATACTCCTGAATCTTGGTCCTGGTCTCGCCTGCAATGTTCCAGACATTGACTCGCCCGTTGTTGGTTGTGCTGGCGAGATAGGAACCATTTTCACTCAGAGCTAGAGCCCATACCTCGCCAGGCTTGACTGAAGGTCCGGTGATTTCGCCGCTACTTGACCACTCTCCAGTGAGTTCGTTCAGGGCCCAGAGCTTTACTTCGCCCCCGAAGCCGGCACTTGCGGCGACTTTTCCATCTCGGGACGTGCAAATGTGGTGGCAGCCAAGCTTGTGGGCGTCAGAGATGGACTGCTTCAATGGATATGAAGGGACTGTGGTATCGTGAACATGGAGTGTAGACGACCCTCCTGCCGACAGCACAGCCTTGGGAGTCACTGCTAATGAGAATATATCCGTTATGTGAGCTGTAGACACTACGTCAGTCAAGGCTCTAAGCAGCAAAGGGACGGACAAAACAAGAGTCTTGGCCTGGTAATGGCGTGTGCAAGGTAGTGGCATGTACCATCATCCACAGTATGAGCGGTCAAATATTGCTTTGACTAAACCGCCCAGTCAGTGACAAATGCATCGGTTTGTACGACAGGCTTCTCACCATTTTGACGCAATCACGGGGCGAAACAACGGTCGCGGTTTTCAGATGAGTTTGGTGTAGAAGCACAAGTCGGACGTCTGTCAGTGGGGCGGGTTTCCAACATTGTCATGATGGGGCTCAGTTGCGCTATAGCGCTGGCAGTCTGGGACGTCATGAACTGCGATGTGTCACCCAGCGAGTGCTCCCTTCAAGAAGCGCGACGCTTCCTTCACCAGGTCGGCGCCCTAAATACGTTTTCACCTTCATTCTCATGTTGGTACCTCTTCTTTGTTGTTGATGGTGGCCCCATTTCGAGTAGATGTAGCCATCAATGCGTTGTTCACAGAGTAAGTTTCTATGTATTATTTTACAGCATTACTCCAAGTTATACAAGGCTATCCGAGTTAACGCCAATAGCATACAAGACGATTTGTACATGGTACACAATTTCATCCTGATATCTGGATATAGCCCTACGTCATCCTCCCAGACTGTATTTACGAGGGCGTGTTCGCGGACTCGGAGTCCTTTTCGCGCCATATTTGTCGCATATCTGCATTTTGTGTCAATGAAAAGCATTATAATGCCTCGACTGAATGTATGAACTGACCTCGGAGACAGTTCTGACAAAGTCTGTGTGATCTTTTCGTCGCGCCACAACCTGAGCATTCGCACAAGCCGTGCACGTCCTTAAGCGCCTTTCCAGCCATTTGCCTGTGTCTCTTCTTGGCATGTGACGTCTTCTTCTTCGGTACGGCTCGCAAAACCGACTCCCATATGTCACCCAGCAGCGCAGGAAGGTTCAAGCTGACTCCAGGTACGGCCAACGAGAGCGCCGGGAGCAGTCGCGGGCTGAAGATTCTGGTGTGAAAGGTTACCCAACGTGTTGAATATGAAAATGCCGGCAACGACATGCGAGGAAGAAGAGAGGCGGTGACAGCAGCCATTCTAAGGAGATGTCTGGCGGTGCACGATCGCGAGAGCGCTGTGTGGGCGTTGAGAAGTGCCTTGGTGGTTTATGAATCGGTGGACGGCGCACTGTCGGTGTCCGATGCTGTAATCGTACGAAGAAGTGACTGTCGAAAGTTCCAGGCGCAGTAGTCTGTCGGTGAGGTGTCGGATCTTCAATGGCTCGTCGTTACGTTGGTGTAGATAATGGTTAAAAGATGGATTGCAGCTTCGGCTGTCACGTCGCAACTGTTCAAATTCGTACACTTCGCGTGTCACCTCCATCAAAAGTCTGCGGCAAGCTCCATATCCATCTGCGACCGGATTGGCTATGGCGTTGGTAGTGGGCCAATCAGCGGCGACCAACGCACAGACGGAGAGCGGACCAATGGCAAGCTTGAGCAGCAAAGCGCCCGATGGCACCGTTCCCCTTTTTTCGGCCCCTGCGCTTCCTCTGAGCCAACTAAAATTGTGGGCTGCAGAGGCAGGAGCAATCTGGCTAAGCTGGCCGGCCAAAGGTCCCCAAAAAGGGCCCCGAAAAAGGCACCCCTTCTTCTGGACTTGCCCACGCGGGTGGTCCAAAAATCTAGCCTAACTCCCCATCTAACCGCTTCCCACTTGCACTTCCTTGATCGTGATCATAACCGTTGCTTGTTTCGCGTCATTCGCCTTTTGACAGATTCCTCCCTAGTCTTCTTGGAATAGGGACGAGATTCGCACGTCTCGAAATACTTCTCCGACTATCACCAATCGCTCATAAGCCATATTTGGTCTTCACTCTTTTCTGACCAGACCTACACAATGGCCGCTGCCGCGAATACCATCATCCCCAAGAGCCATGTCGGTTTCGACAGCATCACGTCTCAGATTGAGAAGAAGCTGTTGAAGCGTGGTTTTCAATTCAACGTGATCTGCGTTGGTATGTACCTTGCAGAGATCAAACGTTCCTCTCTTCTTCATGACAGAGGGGGTCTTGACTCGGCGCTAACATTTTGTCACTCGTATAGGCCAGACGGGTCTGGGCAAGTCCACCCTCATCAACACCATCTTCGCCTCGCACCTGATGGACTCCAAGGGTCGCATGGAGCCTGATGAAATCATTCGCTCCACCACTGAAATCCAGGGCGTCTCCCACATCATCGAGGAGAATGGCGTCCGTCTGAGACTGAACATTGTCGACACTCCGGGATACGGCGATCTCGTCAACAACGACCGCTGCTGGGATCCTATCGTGAAGTACATCAAAGATCAGCACTCTGCCTACCTACGAAAGGAGCTTACTGCCCAGCGAGAGCGCTACATCCAGGACACCCGCATTCACTGCTGTCTTTTCTTCATCCAGCCATCCGGTCACTCACTGAAGCCTATCGATATCGTTGTCCTCAAGAAGCTGTCTGATGTTGTCAATGTTGTTCCTGTCATTGCCAAGGCCGACACCCTGACTGTGGAGGAGCGACAAATTTTCAAAGAGCGTATCAAGGAGGAGTTTGCATTCCACAACCTCAAGATGTACCCCTACGACAATGAGGAATTCGACGAGGAGGAGCGCTCTCTGAACGGCCAGATCAAGGTGCGTTAGGATACTCTGCACAGATGCACTTTCTCCAGTACCATTTGGCTAACTTGTTCACTATTACAGGGCCTCGTCCCCTTCGCCGTCGTCGGTTCCGAGAAGTCCATCATGGTTGATGGCAAGCAGGTTCGTGGACGTCAGAACCGATGGGGAGTCATCAACGTCGAAGACGAAAACCACTGCGAATTCGTCTATCTGCGTAACTTCTTGCTCCGAACTCACCTTCAGGATTTGATTGAAACTACCTCTCAGATCCACTACGAGACTTTCCGTGCTAAGCAGTTGCTGGCACTCAAGGAGAGCAGTGCACACGTTGGGGGTGCTAGCAGCAGGCCCATCAGCCCTGCTGCTGACCGGGAGCTGAGCCGTAATTCGCAAAGGATGACCTTGAACGGCTACTAGGTCCATCTCTCTGTTTGATATCCATCTTGCGGTGGAGCATAGGCGTCTTTGGCAGGAGGGAGCACCGCGGCCGACTATCATGTTACGACATTTTTCCTTCCAGCAAAGGATCTCTCGTGGTGTTATGTGGAACACGACAAAAAGCTAAGGGAGGTGTATCGTGGAAAACTAGCCATTGCCATCACTCGGCGGTGAAGTCGCAAACGAAGGTTGACAAGCGATTGGTCTCTGATCAGCTTGTGAAGGGAGTGAGGCCGCTTCTGGCGTCAGCAGTAAATCGATTTAGCAGAGGGCATGAGTCTTGAAGCAGGAGCCAGCGTCGTACACCATAGAATCGACAATACGATTGCCGTCGGGCCCGGTCGAGCTGGCGGTCTCTAATATGCCATCCTGGGGCACATGCTCGATCATGCCCGCCCGAGTCCCATTTCATACGTGTTTAAGTTTTGTCTTTACCAGCACTCGTCTTGAGCTTCTCATTGTTTGTTCTTCAGTCGTCAAGTGAGACGTCACTTACTTGCACTCTATATATAGCTAGAGTTGATTTAGTCACGCGAGCCAAATGAACAGTTAATGGACAAGATTTTGTAGCGTTTATTTTATCATCCGCTGCGCTATTCAAAAGGCACACGCCATGATGATTTCTGACTCGAAGCATGGCTACATATGGGTGATTGATTGTGAGTCGTATAAGTGGCTCAAAAGAAAGGGAAAACGAAGAAGAAACAAAAAAGGCTTCCGATTTCCTTGTGTAAAATGTAATCTCTATGTACCTACCGTTGTCGTCTATTACGACAGCACTGTCTAACCAAGTCAGTTCATCATCTTTCTTTCGCCTTCCGAGCTGCCCGTCGTCATGAGTCGGCCGCATTGTAGATGTACTCTTCCAACTCCTTGTACGCCGTATCCAAATCATCGTTGACGATGATCTTGTCGTGCACGCCGGGGGTCTTGGAAAATTCGAGTTCCTTGTGCGCTTGGGCGAGGCGCTTCTGCACACTCGCCTCATCTTCGGTACCACGGCCACGAAGACGAGCCTCCAGAGCACTAAGCGAGGGAGGCGCAATGAAGATGTAGCGGGCTGCGATGCTGGACTGCTTGATCTGCTTGACTCCCTGTATGCAAACCGTGTCAGTTTCCATCAGGTCCTTTTCGTACGTACGTAAACACTCAATCCAGAGAGAGAGAGAGAGAGAGAGAGAGAGAGAGAGAGAGAGAGAGAGAAAGGACAGAACAACACAGTAACACCAAGGGACGCTTTCACACTCGAGGAAACAATTACCTCCATCTCAATATCCAACACCACAATCTTTCCCTTTCGGCCCTGCTCCTCAATCGTCATCTTACTAGTCCCATAGCGATTCCCTCCAAACTTGGCATGCTCGACGAAACCATTCTGGCTAATGAGGTCCTCGAAGGCCTCCATGGAGACGAAGTGGTAGTCTATGCCATCTTGTTCCCCGGGCCGAGGCCCCCGCGTGGTATGTGATACGGAGAGGCAGAACGTGTCGGGGTGGTTATCGAAGAGGCGTTTATAGAGGGTTCCTTTGCCGACGCCTGAAGGGCCGGAGATAATGAGGGGGCGGTGGTCGGGGGGAGCTACATGTTTTCTTGTTAATGGTGGTGGGGGGATGGGAGGGAGAAGGGGGGATTGGGGGAAGAAGACATACGGGTGGCCATTTTGGGGAATGAGTTGAGGGGAGTTCGTTTGGTGAGGAATGAGGAGATGGCGAGGCGGGGTGACATTCGAGCGGTTTTGGGTTGTGTAGATGGATGGCTTTTCATGTAGGATCGCGTTGTCCCCGCGGTGGGCGCGTACCTGTTAGGCGGTCTGGCTTGGCGCGGGGGGCGGACCGTGGGGTTTGGGATGATGGATCAAACGGTTTCGTCTTATTATGAACGAAGCTATGATAATGTACCTACAACTTGGGCCATAACGTATGGTATGAAGGTTTACATTTGTAATGCGACACAATATTGGGTAGTCAGTTGAATCTTCCTACATATATCATTACTGTTGCTGGCCACGCATGCGGCTGTTCAAGATCTACGTGACGCGAGAAGACAAGCGAGGTGACCGAACGGTGGCATGTTTCGAGCAGCAGAATGTTCGTTTTGGCGTCACACTAGAACGAGCGTTGGGTGGAAAAGTTTGCTCACTCAAGTGAAACACATCAATCGTTTCATTGTTTCGTACGGAGTACATACCCTCTTACCAATGTACCTATGCACATGACGCAATGGACCATGTTGTACGTCGGCAATCTAGTATGTACCTATCAAATGCAGGCTCCGGGTTTACTCTAACTTAGATGGTAGCGCACAAATAGCCAAAAAAAGTGTCATGGCATTGCCCAGATGAAGGCGACAGTGATTCAAGAAGAAGGAGCGCAAGTATAAGTCATGCTGTAGCCTGTAGGTATGGCCCATGGGCACTGCTTACAACAGGGGTTCTGAGTACGTACATAGGTACATGACGCAATTGCTAGCTCGTCCATGTAGAATTCTAAATTCGCCAAAGTGAAATGAAGTGCATTTCGGCAGCTACACAATCTGGCGAGGGCAAGATTAAAACATCACGAAGTCGGAGTGGGTCTCGTTCTTGGATGGATTCATAGCGTTATTACGTCAAACTCGTGGCGGACGCGGGGTGGGGGGATGAACCGTATGATGCTTTTTATGTACCAATGTACCATTGACTGCCATTGATACGGGGTCTGGTGGGCAGATGCAGGAACACTGCAAGTTGCAACGCAGGGCGGACCGTAGGGCGGGTTAACCGTTATGTACTAACTTAGTAATTATTACTGTATCAGGCACAGACAAGGCACAGAAAAGGCACAGAAAAGGCACAGACAGGCACCAAAACGGCACCTCATTGGCGGCCCAAATACGGAGTATGGACTTGTGCAGGATCGTCTTGTCCAAGTCCAGCGATCAAGCTCCTTCGTCTGGGCACAGACAACGCGTAAGGCGTTGACCCCTGGTGCTCTCGGGCGGCCCTGGACTCCTCGAGATGGACCAATGTCAAAGTCTGGTCGGCCTCGACTTTATGCTCCAGGACCTTCGCGCCGTCTTTGCATTCACATCTTGACTCCTTTGTCAACGCCTTTGCTGCTGCTCCTGCCGTCTGTTCGGCGTCCATTCCTTCTCGCCATCACTCGTCCCTCCTTCTCAACTTTGCTTCTCAACCTTGGCGTAATTCTCGCTGCTGTATCGAGAACATTTTGCTTGCACTCTTCCTTTGGCAGTCGTTGCGCCGTCGTGCTCATTCTTAGCCGAAGCCTGTGTCGTCAGAAGCTTCTGTCAGAACCATGCGTGTATGTGTTTGATGCTGTGCCAACCACTGCTACCACGGTGCGTTGGCAAAATAATGATGCGAAGCCAGCGCTAACGATGAACCAAACACAGCTTCAAGGTGCGCTCGTGACGCTGGCCGCGTCGCTGGTGGCCGCCGTTCCGTCCTTGGAGATCGAGGGTAACGAGTTCTTCAACCCCAAGACGGGCGAAAAGTTCCAGGTGGTCGGCATCGCATACCAGCCTGGTGGCAGTGCCGGCTTCTCCGAAACCCAGCCTGATCCCTTGAGCCAGCCCGAGGCATGCAAGCGAGATGCCGCCCTCATGCAGGTCATGGGCGTCAACGCCATCCGGGTCTACAACCTGAACCCCAATCTCAACCATGACGAGTGTGCCAGTATTTTCAATGCGGTGAGTCTCACTACGTTGCGTCTTTTGCGCAAGGCGTTGCCCGTTTTGCGTTACGAGGCAGCTCGAGAGGCGTCTGCTAACATGCGATTGCCTAGGCTGGCATGTACATGATGCTGGACGTCAATTCCCCCCTTGTGGGCGAAGCCCTCGACTCGGGCAAGCCGTGGGAGTCGTACTACATGGAGTACCTCAACCACACCTTTGCTGTTGTTGAAGCGTTCGGCAACTACCCCAACACCCTGCTCTTTTTCTCTGGAAACGAAGTCATCAATGATATCCCTTCAGCCAAATTTGTTCCCCAATATCTCCGAGCTGTCACTCGCGACCTCAAGAACTACATCAAGAACAACTTGAAGCGCCAGATCCCCGTGGGCTACTCCGCCGCCGATGTTCGCCCTGTGCTCTGGGATACCTGGAACTTCATGCAGTGCAGCGACGGCACCAAGGACGACATGACTCGCTCCGATGTCTTTGCTCTCAACTCATACAGTTGGTGCGGCATCGATGCCACGTTTGAGAGCTCCACCTTCAAGGACCTCGCCGATGGCCTGACCAAGTCCTCCGTTCCCGTCTTCTTTAGCGAATATGGTTGCATTCAGCCGGCCCCGCGTTACTGGAACGAGACCCGCACCATCTACAGCGACAAGATGACGAACGTATTGTCCGGCGGCGTCGTGTACGAGTGGACCCAGGAGGACAACGGCTACGGTCTCGTGTCCGTCAACGGCAGCACCTTGAACATTCTAGGCGACTACAACCGCCTCAAGGAGGCCTGGGCCACCATTGACTGGAAGACTGTCCAGTCGCAAAAGGCGGAACAGAAGAAGGTCACGCCTCCCCCGTGCAAGTCCTCTCTCCTTACTCAAAAGGGCTTTGATACCAACTTTACCGCTCCCGTTCCCCCTCCCGGCGCCCAGAAGCTCATTGACAACGGCATCAGCAACAAGCCCGTGGGCAAGATTGTCAAGATCGCCAACCTGGACGTCAAGCTGGTGGTGAAAGACTCGGAGGGCAACGAGATCACCAACCTCAAGGTTGTGCCCATTCCTGATGACGAGTTCAACATGGTAGGAAAGAACACGGCCCAGACAGGTAGCGCCACTGCCAACAGCACCGACAGCGGCAGCGGCAGCGGCAACAGCACCACCGGCGGCAAAGGTAAGGGTGGAAACGGCAAGGACGACGACAGCGGCGCCATGCTCAACACCCCCATGATGCTGGCTGTGGTCGTGCCACTCGTTGCCATGCTCTTTTTGTAACTGCCTAACTCATTGATGGCCTTGACGGTGTGGTTCTGATGATGCCCTGGTTGCCATGGTCTATGTACATGCGTAATGGAGACGGCTAATCGTGATGCTTGTATGTAGATGGTGGACGGAGCGTTGGAATAGCCAGAAGTTCTTTATTGGTGTATATACTATAGCTTAATGTACTTGATCAAACTCATACTCACGAGTAACAAATTTGGAAACTCTGACATGCCCCTCGTGTCATTGACTCATTATAGTCCCTCCCTACTGGCTCCTATTTTAGGCTATGATTCACCTAATGCCGTACATGAACGATATGCCATGTTATTCGAGCTACACACTGGCCCTCATTCCATACCCTTGTTCTTCCTCGCCTCCGAAAAGCTAAACTCTAAGTCCAAGTCCTATCCTCACAATAGTCACAGTCTTTTCTACATGACGACCTTCAACCTAGCGTTTTACCGTCTGTCTCACCCCCTTCCGAGGAATCATGCCTCCATGTATCCCCTCTCTCCATATCTCTCACCCGTGTATCTATTTATTCTGGCTTAGGTAGCACTCGACTCACCCCTTCATTGTATCTGTATGAGAAACAATATACCCCTCCACATATGTACTTGGCTCATAGGCACCCCGCGGAAATGTAGCAGGTGCAGTAAGCACGACAAAGACTTACAAACATGGATCATGTACTTCACTTTCACTATCTGATGCAGCGGCCTGTGTAGGGGAGAAGATCCTCGAAGATAGCATCTTTCATGTATTGACTAACGCGCGCGGGTGGGAAAGGATGAAGAATGGGAGGAGATGCATTGTTGGGCGAGTCAGTGCCCCAGTGTGTGTGCGTGTAAAAAGGGGTGAGAATGTCATACTGGCTACTGGCCAAGACATCATGACCGTGAGCTCCTCACAAAGCAGTAATGTGTCTGCCCGCGGCCGGTCTGGATATTCCCCGCAAAAGAGGCTCTTTCATGCATTCACCTTCACTTGTACATACACATACACGTACACATACCATTGTATACATTTCTTTGTATTCATCGCCCCGTACTCCGCCTCATCTGGTGGGTAGCCACACCCGCCCGTGCCGTCTATCCCGGCAGTAGCGTGGGCGTCTCTGTAGACCCAAATAACAGAAATATGTGTCTTTTTGCATGGTGTAGCTTGCGAGTTGCGGGATACATCAAGGTTGGGGGGGTACTAATTAGCGTTACCATCTATAAAGTCATTTCATCCTCGTTCCCATACCTCCGTGCCCGCCGTACGTGCTTTCTCTTAGCGTCACTTGACGTCACTTGACGTCACTATGAACCGCGGTTGTTTTATTTTCTTTTTGTCTTCCTTGTAAAAGTTGTTGGTGTTGTCATCTCCTCTCATAATACCATTTAGGCCTTGAACTCCTCCACGTTGCTTGATTCCCACTTGCCGGGTACGAGCGCCAGAGGCACGATACCAGAGACGTGCATCTCGGGGCCGAAAATCTTGGCGTTGAGTCCCATCTCCTGAGTAGCCGCCTTCATGTTCTTCAGACCCTCCTGGTAGTTGGGGCCGGCACGACGGACCCAGATCTGGACGTTGTGCTCGACCAACTGGGTGGCGTAGTCACGCAGGGCGCGAATGACACCCTTGAAGGTGCTCGCGACGTTGGTGAAGTTGGCGATACCGCCACCAATGAACAGGACCTTGCCCTTGTCGGACATGGGAGCGCGGAGCATCAGGTCCAAGACAGTACGGGCGTAGTGGTAGGTCTGAGACTCGGTGGGAGCGCCAGAGTATTCACCATAGTTGGCGAGGTCGTCAGCGAAACCAGCAGAGGCGATGGCATCGGCGTAGACAACAGAGGCACCACCACCAGCAACCAGGGTCCAGATGCGACCAGTGGGGTTCAGGACAGTCAGCTTGAGGGAGGCACCAGTCTTGGCATCCATCTCAGCAATGTAGGCCTCCTCCTTGGTCAACTCACGACCGAAGGGGGCGGGGAACTCCATGGGAGGACCAGCATCGATGCTGATCTTCTCGCCGTTGGCGGCAGCAACGTTGGTCAGGCCCAACGCGGCAGGAGATCGAGCAATGGCCCACTTGGAACCACACTCAAAGTCGGCAGTCTGGTCCAGCTTGGCAGCCAGATCCAGGAAATGGACCTCGGCTGAAGTCTTGTCCTCGTTGGGGATCACAACCAAGGGGTTGATCTCGAGGTATGTGAACTGGCAGTCGACATAGACGGCATACAGGCGGGTAATGAAGTCAACGAGGACATTGTGGAGACCTTCAGGAATCTTCTTGAGAAGAGTGGCAGCGATCTGCTCGTTGGAGGGGAACTCAGAAAGGTCGACGGGAATCAAAAGCTTCTCGGCCTTGGCATCGACATCGCCAACGTCAACACCGCCCTCATCGGTGAAGAGAATCCAGTCGCCCTGCGGAAACAGAACACGTTAGCACAGAAAGAGATACGGGAGAAACGAGGGACGTAAGGGAAATGGCAAATAAGAACCCCGCCTCCACTCTTTCATGACCTGGAGATGGAGTACAAGTCCCGGACAGACGAGAGGTCAGATGACCAACGAAATCAGAGGGGGTGACTTACATCTCGGACAGAGTTGATGTTGATATAGTACTCGGTGTCCTGAGGATGAGGCACAAAAGGCTCGACAAGGAACTGTCTCAGAACACCAGCAGTGTGCTCAACCTTCTGCTCCTTTCCAGCCCGCTCCGCAATCCAGGCCTTGGCTTCAGCCCAAGTCTTGTTCAGGGCCAAAAGACCACTCTTGCCTCGACGCTTGATCAGCTGATCGGGCTTTGCGACGAACTTGGCGTCAGACTGCAAAAGCCAAGGGTAGGTGACCTCAGCCTGGTTCAAGACGTCCTCAACTTTGGCATCTTCGGGAAATTGCAGAGAAGCCAAGCGCGGGGGGGCGTTGTGTGTGGTGGGCTTGGGAAGAGGACTCGGCTTGATGACGGGAGCACGGGTCAGGTGGTAGTTGAGGATGGCCTTGCCGTCGGCCTCGGAAATCGACTTGGCGGACATGGTGGCGTGCAGCGAAGACGATCTGGCGGAAGAATTGCGGGCTCAGCAAGTGACTGGACTCGAGAGCGTTGATTGCAGAATCTGAAGGTGCGCGATGCATTAGCGAACTGTCGTCTTGGTGTGGTCCAATGCGAATCACAACGGTTATCGCCGCGTGTGCAAGCAAGAGGCTTGCTGTGGAGGGCTTCGGAAGGGCAGCGTTCGTCAAGCAGAGTACACATACTAATGACCAGCAAGCTTCAACAAGGATGTGAGGCTCTACAGAGGCAGCTGGCGATTGCAATTGCAGGTTTTGACGGTTTGGCAAGATGAGAAGATGAGTAGATAAGAGGAGGGATCGAGTTGATGTTGGTGTGGGCACGAGGGTATGACGGGAGAAGGGGCGGGATGTGGAAAAACAGCTTGACGGCCTTCACAAAAAGTAGTTGGGAGGCAGCGACGGAGAGCTGGAGTCTAGCGACTTTGGTTGGAGCGTTGCGCCGATGGAGGTTGAGGGGCCGAGGGGCAGGCGGGGGGGGGAATAGCGCTGTTTGGCTCCCCCAGATGTCCAGGACTCCAGTAGGCGTCCCCTGAAGATGCCCTGAACGATTGTGGCTCGGTACACTCGTTTTGGGGGCTGCTCAGGCGCTGTGTCGGGCAACAAGCGCCCTGCAGCAACTACGGAGTACCTACATACTGCAGAAGACGGTTGGCCCATCAAGTCACAAGTGCCATCGTTGCGCTGATCGGTTTTCAGGAGAAAAAAAGCTTTGGGGCGGCGCAGCCTTACCCCAGCGATGTGAGTGCACGAGACTATCCGTAAAGTACCGGTACTTGCAGTCCAGGGCCGCCCCAGCGGTTGAGAGATGTCAAGTGGGTCTGTACTTCGGACGCCACAACGCCAACGCTTGCGGTTGGCCTGCGATGATAATGCCGACGATACTGCCGGTTTCGTCGCGACATTCTGCTCCTCAGCACCATGCACTAACTTCTAAGCAGTTGAGTTTGGATAAAAAGGAAAATCTGGGAGAAGAAGTTTATTGTGCATCGTAGGTCAACCAGCGTCCGTCCGCTCGCTCCTCATCTAGCGGAAAAAAGGGGGGGAATTTATGATACCTATGCCGCGGAAGGTTCTTCTCGTGAATCGTGCCAACCAATGAGATGTCTGCCCGCCTACAGGGGCAGTTTAGGGGTCGGCGGAGAGGGGTCGGCGCAGAGGTGAGAAGCAGCTTTGAATCTTGATGCTACGGAGTACTCCGTAGGTATGTTACAACTTGCTAAGTTGCTACATGTACTCCGTACGGAGTAATCAACATGACGAGATTACTTATTATGCATGTACATATGTACCTACCAACCTGTTTGCCATGGCCCATGGCCCATAAGCGCATGATAGCCATCTTGAGTCCTTGACTGAAGTTGCGGAGCTGAGGTCAGCCGGCTGGTCGTGTGAAAGACGATTACGCGCGAGGGTGGTGAGCTCGGCTGACTGGAACTTTGATAATCTTGATGGTTCGCCGTAAGGTAATTCGAACGCTGGATCCTCACGGCAGAAGCGCATGGAAGCATTTCCACATTCTATCGATGGACTGCCCATGGATTCGCACACTACATTGGATTGGGATAAGCTCTGGTAGGTTACCTACCCTTACCCAGGAATCCAGGACAGCGAGTGCGGACCGGGATCGGCACCCACTTTTCTGCAATACATCCCCAGTCAATTCAACATTCGACAAGATTGGCACGAGCGGCCAGGCGAAAACAAGAAAACAGGCGAACCAGGCCTAGACAACGCCCCAACTTAATTTGAAAGCCAATCCTGTCGCTGGGGGGCCCAGTACCTACGGAGTACCTATGTACCTAGGTACTGCTGTAACGACTTCGCACGAATTCATCGCAGGCTGCAGTCAGGACAGGGAACACAGCATCTTTATTACTGGCTCTTTGCCCTCTGCGCTGCGGCTGAGTGCCGTTACCCGTAGGTGAACGCCCTGTAGATGTGGCGTTCTTTGTTAGGTAGTTTGTGGTGTCCAACTTAGGTACCTACATACATGATTCAACTTGGCATGTACCTGTACATAGTGACCACTGAGTCACTGACTACACCTCTCTGGCCCCCGCAATGCCCCACCAACGCGGCCTGCCTTTGTGCCATCCGGGTGGCAGTCTGTGTTGGTAAGTACAGTGGCCCCGCAAAAATAACACGAAACTTCCTCCACTTGATACATTTCAACGGGTGGTAAGCAAGTTATTGATGCAGTCAATAATTGAGATTTTATGATATTATAGACGTTGCTCAATGAAGTATTTTTGACAATTTTATTGCACGTTTGCAAAAATGTGGAAAAAACAGACGTGGTAATCCAACAGGAGTCCGATATGGCTTTGGGCGTTATTTTCTCCGAGGGACTGTACTGGTGACCGCTGACGGGCGAGCACTGAGACCTACGAGCGGCAGTCGACCACTGGAAGCGCTGTTGTGGTGCCCCTCACAGGCGCTCAGTGCCTCCAAGTTCCAACGCTTCGCCCGGCACCGGCTTCCCACCAAAAGCTTGACTTGGGCGACACAACTCTGTTGTAACTTGTTGGCACTCTGTTGTGGTTGCTATCGAATTTGAGTCCTCATCACCCATCGACCCCTTCTCTCCTGATCCCCTATTCCCTCTCTCCCATTTTCTGTCCATTTTACTCGCTTCCTCAGAATCAGCAGTCTTGCCATCATCCGCTGCTCATAACCTGTTCGTGCTTACCCCCATCCACCTGCGTTTCATCCCGCATCTATTTGACGGAAAGAAAAGCTTCCAACCGACGGGCCTGCAACCTGAGCTCAACAAGCCACAACCGCCGCTGACTGGTAGGACGTTCGCAGTGACCCGCTCTAGAAAATCGTCAACTCTGAGTCCCTTCCCGCCCCTCCCCTCTGCAACCACCAACTCTCGTCAACTCTTCATACAACCCACGAGTCTGTTTGGCACGACCGACCTGTACACATCCAGCCATGTCTCAATCGACGTCGAGCGGCGCCAATGCCGCCAAGGGGCTGTCTGCCAACGACAAGATTCAGCGATTCGCTGCTCCTAGCCGACCTCTGAGCCCTCTTCCCGAGCATGCTCTGTTCAACGACAAGACCCGATGCTTCGTCTATGGTCTCCAGCCCCGTGCCGTCCAGGGCATGTTGGACTTTGACTTCATCTGCAAGCGAAAGAACCCCTCCGTCGCTGGCATCATCTACACTTTCGGTGGTCAGTTCGTCAGCAAGATGTACTGGGGAACCAGCGAGACTCTCCTGCCCGTCTACCAACAGGTGGAAAAGGCTATGAGCAAGCACCCGGACGTCGATGTTGTTGTCAACTTTGCTTCGTCCCGAAGTGTCTACAGCTCTACTCTGGAGCTCATGCAGTTCCCGCAAGTCAAGACCATTGCCATCATTGCTGAGGGTGTGCCCGAACGAGTAAGTTTCTAACGCGATTTACATGCTCTTGTTGGGGTAGAGGGGAGGTTCTGGGACGCACCTTGTGCTAGTTGCCAGGGGCCCAATTGGAATCACATCTTTACGAGTTTGAATGGTCAACTAACTATGCAATTGTAGCGAGCTCGTGAGATTGCCCACATTGCCAAGAAGAAGGGCATCACCATCATTGGCCCCGCCACTGTTGGTGGTATCAAGCCTGGTAGCTTCAAGATTGGCAACACTGGTGGCATGATGGACAACATTGTTGCCTCCAAGCTTTACCGCAAGGGTTCCGTTGGCTACGTCTCCAAGTCAGGAGGCATGTCCAACGAGCTGAACAACATTATTTCCCAAAACACGGACGGTGTCTACGAGGGTATTGCCATTGGTGGTGACCGATATCCCGGCACCACCTTTATCGACCACATGCTGCGATACCAGGCCGACCCTGACTGCAAGATCCTCGTCTTGCTCGGCGAAGTCGGTGGCGTAGAGGAATACAAGGTCATTGATGCTGTTAAGCAGGGAATCATCACAAAGCCCATTGTCGCGTGGGCCATTGGTACCTGCGCTAGCATGTTCAAGACCGAGGTCCAGTTCGGCCACGCTGGTTCTTTTGCCAACTCTCAGCTCGAGACTGCTGCCACCAAGAACAAGACGATGCGCGACGCTGGATTCTACGTTCCCAACACTTTCGAGGACATGCCATCTGTCCTCAAGGAGGTCTACGACAAGCTCGTCAAAGAGGGTACTATTGTGCCCCAACCTGAGCCCGTCGTTCCCAAGATCCCCATCGACTACTCTTGGGCTCAGGAGCTCGGCCTCATCCGAAAGCCCGCTGCCTTCATCTCCACCATCTCGGACGACCGTGGTCAAGAGCTTCTCTACGCCGGCATGCCCATCTCTGACGTCTTCAGGGAAGACATTGGCATTGGCGGTGTCATGTCTCTGCTCTGGTTCCGTCGCCGCCTCCCCGACTACGCCTCCAAGTTCTTGGAGATGGTCCTCATGCTCACTGCCGACCACGGTCCTGCCGTGTCTGGTGCCATGAACACCATCATCACCACCCGTGCTGGCAAGGACCTGATCAGTGCCTTGGTCTCCGGTCTTTTGACCATTGGCTCTCGTTTCGGTGGTGCTCTGGACGGTGCTGCTGACGAGTTCACGCGCGCCTTCGACAAGGGTCTGAGCCCCCGTGAATTCGTCGACAGCATGCGCAAGGGCAACAAGCTCATCCCCGGTATCGGCCACAGAGTCAAGTCGCGCAACAACCCTGACTTGCGTGTTGAGCTGGTCAAGGAGTACGTTCTCGCCAAGTTCCCCAGCCACAAGCTGCTCGACTACGCCCTGGCTGTCGAAACTGTCACTACCTCCAAGAAGGACAACCTGATCCTCAACGTCGATGGTTGCATTGCCGTCTGCTTTGTCGATCTCCTCCGCAACTGCGGCGCCTTCTCCACCGAAGAAGCCGAGGACTACCTGCAAATGGGTGTTCTCAACGGACTTTTCGTCCTGGGACGAAGCATCGGTCTTATTGCTCACTTTTTGGATCAGAAGCGACTCCGCACTGGTCTGTACCGTCACCCCTGGGACGACATTACCTACCTGCTGCCCAACCTCCGCGAGGGCCGGCCTGGCGCCGAGGGCAGAGTCGAGGTTCAGATGTAAGGTCGGCAGACATAGATGTATGCAAACCCAATGGAGCGTCTGGGGTCTGTTTTTATTAATGTTCACTTTTTTCTTTTCCACAATATATAAATGTGCAGTGCAAGTTGATGAATTCGGTGACAAGGAAATGACAGGGACGAAGAAAACGGGGCTTTGTTTTGGGATGAGGCTCTTTTTGATGGGATGCCACGGGGGGTAGGGAAGCGGCTGTAGGTAGCTGGTTTCCGCGTAATTTACCATTATAGACATGATTTTCAAGTATCCTGCCAAAGGGGCAGTGGTGGATGACTTGTCGTGAGTGGCCTTCTTTGCGTCCTTTATTCCTCTGGAACTGGCACGCTTTGCGAGCGAAGAAGAGAAATAATGCGTGACGTGTAGTTGAGTACCGTTGTACGTCTCACGTAGGATAGTTCAAGGTGCCAACCCGTGAAGGCGATCACTTAGGCTGTCTGTACTAATTCGAGCCAATGAAGCAAGCCATCGTGGTCTTGGCCACATCGATGACGATCTCAGATGTTGAGGCGGTGTGAAGGCGTGCGTGAGCCTTATGCCGCTTTGTGGAGATGATTTTCAATGCAAGTTCTTCCCACTGAGGGTCTTGATCGTCGGTGAGGTTTATACAAAAACTGCAAATGAAAGTATAGGTATGTAGTCACATCACAGGAGGAGATACTGGAGTTCTGCGTGAATCACTGCGACAGACCGGAAGTTCCCAAATACATATGCCTCGTGTAAGTTTTCACAGTAGTTGGTTTCGTTGTGTACTTGGGGTTCGCCCTGTTTTTTGTACATACATAGTATAGAACATCCTGCTGTATATCTATTTGCATAAAACCAGATCTAGGAGACCTTAGAGGCTTAGAGCCTTAGATTGCTGATTCTCTAATGTTTCTCGAGCAGGTTCGCGTCGTCTAGTGACGAGTCCCAGGGTAAGGCGATGCACCCCCAAAAGCGACAAGCCCAAGCGGCCCACGTGATCGCAGAGCCAACGTCAGAAGGTAGCGCAACCGCGGAACAAACAGCGGATAAACCCCGTCTTTTTACACCACGAGCAGCGCAGTGCGACAAGAGTCCAAGACCAGCCCAAGGTAAGGTCCCTTCCATTCCCTCGCTCGAGGTCACCTCACCCGCGCAAAATCAGACATTGCAAACGTTCTCCCAAGTTCCTACATACCTAACCTCCTCCATGCCATAGCCAAACCACGGAACCCAAATCTCAGCGCACCACGAAACTCCCAATCCATCCGCGCGACGAACCAACCACACAAAACAAACGAAAAAACACCACACCCCGACGCGCAAACTCACCTCCATAACCGCGCAGGAATTTTCCTTTAAGCAATCTCAAGCCCGCTCCGCCCACAAGGGGCCACAGGAGCCCAGAATGTCCTTCTTCCGCATCACACTCCACCGCTCTGCGATTGGTCTGCCCCTCCGCACGAGAGGCGTTCTCGCGGCGCTGGGCCTGCGGAGGCGCACACAGACGGTGTTTAAGCCGGTGAATCCGCTCTTTGCGGGTATGATTATGAAGGTTAAGGAGCTGGTGCGGGTGGAGGAGGTGGAGAGGACTTTGACAAAGGATGAGGTGAAGAGGGAGAGGAAGCCGGATGAGGGGTTCTATGTGGAGAGGCCGGTGAGGAGGGAGTAGGAGAGGGGGGGGATGATGGATGTGTGAGGAGAGAAGAGGGATGGAGGGGGTACGGGGGGGAAATAAAAGAAGGAGAGAGAATGGATGGGGAGTGAATGCATTGGGGGCAGACTTGTATGATTGATGTAACTTTACTGCAAAACATGGTGCAGCGGATTGGAGGGTTGGCGAATCGGGCGAGCTCTTTTTGCTTCATGTGTTGGGCTGCGAGGATGGGAATAGTGAAGCTGCGAGGAGCGCATTAGGACTGGCGAGGCGCTGGCTAATGGATCATGCGGAATGGTGCTGGGCATAGAAGGCTCTCAACTGCAAGGACGGGCCAATCTAGATGGGTATGGCATCTGGGAGGCCAGAGCATGATTTGTTCACATATGACTGAACATGTGGAAAGGACAAATCAAAGCCGCAAATTTACAAAACCGCAAAATCAACATCATGCTATTACTACGCGCACGAGCCTCTCCACTGGTATTTGTCGTTATCCCAATCCCTAGCATATACATTCTCCACTTCCTTGGCCTCCCACACACCACACGCTTCAAAAGCTCCTCGCCTTTTCGATGTACTCCTGGGATGGTACCTCGTACTCAGTCACAAAATACGTCTCGCAGTTCCGGCCTAGCCACATGGTGAATTTGCCGATTTCCTCTCTAAGGCGTGATACAGACTGTTGATCCATGTTTGTTTGAGCTAGCAGCTCGGGGAGTGACACTGTGGTATTGTTAGTCGTCGTGGCCGGCACGTCAAAGCGAAGTCAGGACAGAAAAGAGACAAGACGGAAAGAAGAAGGGAAAGGAAAAACGGGAAAAAGGAAAAGGGAAAAGGACGACATACCAATCAGGCGAGCCAGGTGTTCAGCGCCAAAGACATCGCACACTCCCTTGTACTTGGAGCTTTGGTCTGCACTATCCCACAACTTGCGAATATCCATGTATTGGTGACGCTCAAACCTAAAGCGATGGAACGTTAGTAGTCCGCGACACAGTGAAAGCCGGCCCGGACAAAACAGGCCGGCGAAAAGGACAAGTGCGTACCGGTAGAGAAGTATCCTGCTAAGAGACTTGTCAAAGTACTCGCGTATTCCTGCCACCACCTCCTCGAGGATATCCATGCTTGCAGAGCCCTCGACTCGATGAGGCCGCTCATATGAAAGGTAGTCTTCCAGGATCTTGGTGACTGGCTTTGGGTGTGGAAGAGGCACAAGTTGGTTGTTTTTTGTGATGTTTTCCCAGTCATCGACCAGCAGTGCTTGGATGTGGTCAGGTACAGGAAGGTTGATGGCGGGTTTGCTGTGAAAGGTGTCCTCCTATGACATGTTAGTGTGTCCCACGTCCGACTCGTTCGTAAAGAACGTGTTGTGATATCATGTGACATGACTTGACTAGGCTTGACATGATGGTTTGACACTTGACATGACATGACCGGTGTAGATTCCAGGAGTGACCACTTGGTACCCCTTTTTAACAGGAAGAGCAAGAAACACACCACGCAGAGGTTCCGTAGTCGACTCATTTGGAAATTAATTCCACTGGTAGATCTGAGTTGACGCAGCAATTTCCCTCGAGTTTCTTTGTGTGTTTGAGTCTTGACAACAAGCAGACGGGGCGTCTCAGTTGACAGTGGCGTGTTTACTCGGGGGCTTCCGAGCCGGCCCGCGACTTCGCTGAGTTACACAAGAGGCGTGACTTGAGGCTGGGTAGATACACCTGCGAACCCAGCAGACGACCCAAAAGCCTAGCGAGACACTTGAAAAGAATGACTCTACGTCACCATGTATCCAGGGGCTTTGGAGACTCGAGGCTCGTCTGGCGTTTAGAGTCTGGACTTGACGGGCAGCTGATGCAATGACGTGGGGGCGCTTATGCACGCGGTAGGCAGCCAGCGAGCTGCCAGACCCTCCCAACTGCTGGCGCCGGCTCGACAATGACAGTTTGGTGCGCGACAGGAATAGAGTGAATGCGCTCGTTGATGAGGAAATATCAAAGCCGTCCATGTTCGCAAATGAAGCTTTGAAAATCAACCAGTTCCCGCAGACTCGACATGCAGAAGCACAACAATCGTGTGGCCCCAAGATGGTCGTCATTTGGTACGATTCCTGGCCTTCCACTGCGGAGGACTACCCCTGATAGTGGGCTTCCGGCGGGCCTCAACTACCTCAAAGAGCATTGCGCGTCTTCTCGGACATGTTTGGCACGTGCCGAAGTCTGCATGAGATATAGTTGGAGGCTTTGACGGTCGCGGTACCAAAGGACCGCAGGGATGGGGCATGACACGCAAAAAAGGAAAGGCGTAACTCAGAATTGAAGCCGCATCGAAGGAGATGAAAGACAAAGGCAAAACAGAGGATAAAAGAGTGATAAAGACATCCACAAAATGAAAGAGGTTCCTCACCTGCTCCAACTCCCAGTCTTTGCCTCTCCGCGCCCCTCTTCCTCCTTGAGGAGCGCCAGACCCTCGTTCCTCACTACCGCGCATCGATTCGGCCCCCTTGATATTCTTTTTGGGCTGCTTCGAGCTCTTCTGCATGCTTGACTTCAACTGGGCATGCAGCTGAGCGGCCAGCTCCTTGTGTTCATCGTCGAAGGGTCTGATCCGGTCCGCCAGGACCAAATCATCCCAGGTATTCTTCCAGCCCTTGTAGTGAATTTTGTAGCGAAACCCATCACCAGGCTTCTCGCCAGGTTGGACGTCCATGACCTTCGCCTCGTACAACATGTCGAGGTGGAAGCAGAGGACCTTTTCGTCCTTTTTGAACTGTGGCGTCTGTTGCTGGCGTGCGGGGGGCATTGTAAATGATGTGCGGCAAAGGCCTCGATAGTGTTCAAAGGTTTCTTATGGCGCAGATGTGTAAGGAAGGTCGAGAGGCACTGTTGCAAAAGGCTGGCGAGTTGGGACGCGGGAACGCGGGACGCGGCCGGCCACACGCGGTCTTGTTGTACTGCGAAGCGACTGGACAGCGGAATAAATATGTTGAGGTACCGAGTGATTGAGTATTGCGTATTGCGTCTACCGTCAAGACCGTGCTTCGTATGTACACGGATGTTGAGATTCCGACGAGATTTGGGTGAGTCGCATGGCAGTCGTTCAAATGTTCGAATGCGAGTGGACAGGATGAGCAAGCGCGTTAATTGCCTGCATATGGGGAAGTGCATGTGGTATGTAGGAAGTACATGCAGTACATGGTTCCAAGCACTGATAGTGTGTTACATTGGGTACAGGTACCTCCACTGGTCTTGGCGGGCACGCGACGCGATTTCTGCAACTGGGCTGGGGAAGGAAAGACCCTGGAGGCTGGCCGAGCTTCTCATTGGCCAACCCTCTCTGACAAGAAAGGCCGTATGTGTAGGAGGTACCTTCGATTTATCTTGGTTTATATCTGGCTGTAGGATTTTGAAGGCACATTCTGTTGAAGAATGCCCGAGACTCAATGGTATAGAGTACTGAAGACATGGGCGTCATCTGCTTATCTGTATCATGACGGTAACAGTAGGTAACACAGATGCTCACGTGCCACTATACCTATGCAGCTTGTGCTCTCCCGTCGGAACAGCATCCATTCGACGATCGGTCGGAACAGAAATTCGCATTACTTGCACCGTAAGCCAATGGTCTATGGCTAATAATGGCCACGTATACGTATACGACGTACGTAGGCGTGCCCGGCTAGGCCGACGCTTCGTTCGTGTTCATCTTCAAGCGATCTCAGTTTCCGCCAGTGAGGATGTCTCTCTTCCCTGATCTACCACGAGACACAACAGGGAGGTGATTAGCGAGCTGACTGAAGTGATGCAATGCTTTCAGCCGTGCCTGATCAGGCAGCCGACACAGTCATCTCGGCATTCATCATGGTAACAATTGACAGCCTGAGCGTTGCCTCTGCGCAAGATGAAGACCATCCGGGCCCGATGCCCCACCAAGGAATTGGGAAACGGGAATCGGTCTGGCTGTGCTGTGGCATGGAGGGGTAAAAAGAGACCCCACGTCTGCAAGCCGCGTGTTGCCATTTATGATTTCGGAAGACGTTCTCGGGGAAAAAAAAGAGAAAAAAACTGCTGTAAGCCGATCTCGCAATCCATGATCCTGTGAGTCGAGTAATATCCACCTCGGTCCTCTTCTCTCAGCTGAGCTCAGCCTGGCTTTGCTTCGCCGACCGGTCAATATTGATTCCAATTGACTACATCTAGGTACTAACCGCCGCCTAGTAGGCTCGCAGTCCATCATCGTTGACCCTCTGCTTCATTCTTTTTGCCCTGCGACGTCATTATATAATTAGTCTGTCCGCCCATTACTAGCATCCTGCCGTCGCCAATAAACCAAACACTTGCTCGACCTTCATCATGGCCTCTTTGCCGGATCCCACGGTAGACCTGGACTGGTCCGGCTACGTTGGCTCGATTCAGTCCATCTTCAGTGAAAACGCCCAGAAACACCCCGACAAAATATGCGTCGTCGAGACCAGGTCGTCAGAATCACCAGAGCGCATCTTCACCTACCGCCAGATCCATGAGGCCTCTAACCTCGTCGCCCATCATCTCCACGAATCAGGCGTAGAACATGGCGACGTTGTCATGATCTGGGCGCACAGGTCTGTTGACCTCGTCGTTGCCATTATGGGAACTTTGGTATGCTCTTCTTTATGGCAATGTGTTCGGCAGTCTGCAGTGTGCGCTATGCGCCGCACACCCGCTTCACTTGCGGCCTACAACTGCCTTGTTGGCCGATACCGCCTTGGAACTCCTTGCTAATGAGATCTTTTGCAGGCCGCAGGTGCTACGATGACGGTTTTGGATCCTCTATACCCCCCGAATCGGCAGCAGGTCTATCTGGAAGTGGCCCAACCTCACGCCTTGATCAACATTGCACGAGCCACTGATGAAGCCGGCCCGCTGGCACCTCTCGTCCGGAGATACATTGATGAGGAGCTCAAGCTCAAGACCGAGGTTCCGTCACTGCGAATTCGAGACGATGGCTTGCTCCTAGGCGGAGAAGTTAATGGCCGTGACATCTTCGAGTCGTTGAGGCCCAGAGCGGCATTGCCTCCCGATGTCCTTGTTGGACCCGACAGCAACCCGACCTTGTCCTTCACCTCTGGTAGTGAAGGCCGACCCAAGGGAGTATTGGGCCGTCACTTCAGTTTGGCCAAGTATTTCCCCTGGATGGCCGAGCGGTTTAATCTGAGCCAAGACAGCAAGTTCACCATGTTGTCCGGAATTGCACATGATCCCATTCAAAGAGACATCTTTACTCCCCTGTTCCTTGGCGCACAGCTGCTCGTCCCCTCCAAGGAAGACATTCAACATGAGAAACTGGCTGAGTGGTTCAGAGACCACAGTCCAACAGTTACTCATCTGACGCCTGCCATGGGCCAGATCCTCGTTGGTGGCGCATCTGCCGAGTTTCCCGCCTTGGATAGAGCATTCTTTGTAGGAGATGTTTTGACGACGAGAGACGTCAAGAGCTTACGAAGTCTGGCCGAGAATGTCAACGTCGTCAACATGTACGGAACAACCGAAACGCAGAGATCCGTCAGCTTTTACGAAATCCCCAGCCGAGCCAAGGAGCCTGATTACTTGGCAAAGTTGAAGGATACTGTCCCCGCCGGTAAGGGTATGCAGAATGTCCAGCTTCTCGTCGTCGATAGACAAGATTCCAAGAGGTTATGTGGTGTTGGCGAAGTGGGCGAGATCTATGTTCGCGCCGCTGGTCTCGCCGAGGGATACCGAGGGGATCCAGCCCTCAATGAGAAGAAGTTTTTGACTTCATGGTTTGTCGGCAACGATCACTGGGCGCAGAAAGATAAGGCTGCGAACAAGAACGAGCCCTGGAGAAAGCACTATAAGGGCCCAAGAGACAGACTGTATAGGACAGGAGATTTGGGACGCTATACCGAGTCCGGAGATGTAGAATGTACGGGTCGAGCTGATGACCAGGTCAAGATTCGTGGCTTCAGAATTGAGCTCAACGACATTGACAGCAATTTGAGCCAAAGCATTCTCATCAGGGACTGCAAGACGCTCGTGCGGAGAGACAAGAATGAGGAGCCGACTTTGGTCAGCTACATTGTTCCCGAGCTGAAAGAGTGGCGGCGATTTTTGAGCGCCCAAGGCCTGGAGGACGCGGAAGAGGAGCCCACGGACATTGGTCCTACCAAAGTCTTCTTCACCCGCTTCAGACGTATGCAGGCCGAGGTTCGAGAGCATCTCAAGGGCCGATTGCCTGCATATGCAGTGCCGACGACCTTCATTGTGTTGGCCAAGCTACCTCTAAACCCCAATGGCAAAGTCGACAAGCCCAATCTGCCGTTCCCCGACATCGCAGAACAGACACAAGATGCGTCTCAAGATGAGCTGGCACGATGGGAGTCCTTCACCGAGATGGAACGCACCGTTGCCACCAAGTGGGCAGAGCTCATTCCCGGTCTCAACGCCAAGACGATCAGCCCCCAGAACGACTTCTTCGACCTGGGTGGCCACAGTCTTCTGGCACAGCAGATGCTGCTAGTTATGCGCAAGGCAGTGGGCGCAAACGTATCCATCAACACACTCTATGCACACCCGACTCTGACTGGGTTCAGTGCTCAGGTCGAAGCACAGCTTAACCCGTCGACAACCAACGGCGCAGGCTCCCACGATGCAGGAGAACAAGAGCCCGCCTACGCACAATCTCTGAATGAGTTGGTTGCACAGCTGCCCAGCAAGTACCAGTCGGCTGAGCCAACAACCATTCGTGCCAAGCAGACACCCACGGTGTTCCTGACTGGCGCAACTGGATTTCTGGGCGCATATCTGATCAAGGACATTCTGGAGCGTACGAGCCGTTCTATCCGTCTGATTGCACACGTTCGTAGCGCCAAGGAGCCCAATGCCGCTTTCGAGCGTCTCCGACGATCTCTCGAGGGCTACGGTCTCTGGCGTGCCGAGTGGGAGAGTCGTCTTAGCTGTGTCGTCGGTGACTTGATGCAGCCGCAGCTGGGCATTGATGACGCGGCCTGGAAGACGCTGGCGGAGACTGTAGATGTTGTCATCCACAATGGCGCCACGGTGCACTGGGTCAAGCGATACCAAGACATGATGCCTGCCAACGTGAACTCCACGATTGATGCCATGAGGCTCTGCAATGAGGGAAGGCCCAAGACATTTACGTTTGTCAGTTCTACCAGTGTTCTCGACACGGACCACTACGTCAAGCTCTCCGAGCAGCAAGTCAGTACTGGACAATCTGCTCTGTTGGAAGACGATGATATGATGGGCAGTCGGACAGGACTCGGCACCGGCTACGGCCAGACCAAGTGGGTGTCCGAGCAGCTCGTTCGCGAGGCAGGCCGTCGTGGTCTGCGAGGCTCCGTCGTGCGACCGGGCTACATCCTGGGACACTCAGAGACGGGAGTCTGCAACACAGACGACTTCCTGATGCGCATGCTCAAGGGCTGCATCCAGCTAGGCGTGCGACCTCGCATCGTCAACACGGTCAACTCTGTGCCCGTCAACCACGTGGCCCGCGTCGTCGTCGCCTCCGCACTCAATCCCCTTCCCTCAGTGAACGTCGTCCACGTGACGGGACACCCGAGGTTGCGCATGAGCGAGTACCTCGCCATCCTTGAATACTATGGCTACAAGATCCCCGAGGTGGCGTATGAGCAGTGGAAGGACGAGCTGGAGAAGTATGTCTCGGCGGGTGGTCCTGAGAAGGATCTCGAGCAGCACGCCCTTATGCCGCTGTACCATTTCTGCGTGAACGACCTTCCTGCAAACACGCGGGCTCCGGAGCTGGACGATCGAAATGCCGTCAGGGTCCTCAAGGATGATGCAGAGAACTGGACTGGCGTTGATGAGAGTGCTGGGTATGGTGTTGGCCGCGAAGACGTCGGTCGGTACTTGCGATACCTGGCTGAGATTGGCTTCGTGACGTGGCCGAATGGAAAGGGGCGCGCGCTGCCGGAGTTGCCTCTGAGTAGGGCACAGCTTGATGCTGCTGGTGCGGTAGGCGGACGTGGGGGGGCTAAGTAGAGAAAGAGGAAGAAAAGAAGATGACGAGGAAAGAAAAGGCGGAAGCAAGAAGCACGATACAATATAAAATGGGCTTAAATGAAGTGAGGCGGATCGTATATATTTGTCGTTAGACCTAGATCTGATGTGCGCTAGACAGTGGTCATGAACATAGAGGGTGCATGCAGACATGCAGACATGCTACATACAATGCATGGTGTTGGCTATTCAGTCTATCGAGAATGCAATATAAGCGTGGGAGGTTAATGAGCTGAAGTCCCGAAGAACAGTGAGCCGGCAGAGGTCAAAGACTAGATGAAATGGGCAATACTCGATTTCTGTGATTCAAATTTGGGTTGCTCACTGCACTTGTCACTTGTCGTTCTCATGAACTTCGCGTCCTTGACAGCGAACGTAAAGTTGAAGCCCAGTGCGGCCGTTCACCCAACCCGCGGGTGATGGTCCACTAGCCCAGACGCGCCCAACGCGTTGCACCCGCATTGCATCATTCCAGCTTTGAATCCTCAACCTCCATAACCTTCATCGCAAGTTCTCCTCCCGCACCTCAGCCAACTCCTCGCTCACGACCCCGAAACACACCAGACAACCATCCAGCCAGCACCGGCTTCATCCAAGAACTTCTTATATCCAACACCGAACAATCACCACCGCAATGCCACCCCCCGAATCCGACATCTTAACCGCCTATCTCCTCCTCCCCGCCCCCCTCCCCTCCATCACCACCCTCGACCAATTCCGCGCGCTGTTCCCACGATCCCTCCAGACGAATCCGCAGGTCCCCCGCCTGTATCGCGACTTGCAGGCCCAGCGCAATGAGGTAGTCGATGCCGTGGCGCAGAATATTGCGGAGGAGGCGCGGCGGGGGGTCGCGATGAGGAGGGAGGTTCTGAGGGCGAGGTTGGAGGGGGAGGGAGAGGCGGGGGATTTGGAGATTGAGATTGAGAGGGCGGTAGGTTTTTTTTCTCTCTAATCTTTCTAGATACTTCAACCTTCTTTTGGTCTTCTTCAACTTGCTCATTCATGACACATGTACCTACCTACCTTTACACACCACTTGTATTTCTTCCCCCTGAGGGCCAGAAATCTGCCACGCGTTGCAATTGATTAATATACACCAAAAAGAATAAAAAAAGAGAGGAAAAAGACAAAAGCTAAGCTAATGATTACAGCTCTACGGCGATAAAACCGGCATCAAATCCGTCAAACACACCCTCCAGTCCATCCTGCCCGACCTCGAAGGCGCGGTGGGCGCACTGGAAGACGAAATCCAGCAATTACACGACGATGAAGAGCAGCTCCTCGCGTCGATTGCGCAGACGGTCGATTCGCTCGGGAACCTGCGGTACGGGAGCTTTTCCGACCCGCGCGTCAATGATCTGGCTAGCGAGGGACTGGTGACGCTGCAGGAAGAATGTGCCAAGAAATCGAAATCGTGAATTCATGAACCCTTGGTTCCTAGATTAACGTGGAACTGGTAGGTAAGTTTCCCGCGTATGCTTATTGGATGTGATTCCAAAACAAGAATATCCTTTATCATGATCTGTTCAGCCGCCCATTTCATATCCCATTCCTTGACATCATCGCCACGTAGTGCATATCTAACAAACACGGTACAGAAAATCCCAAACGTTGCCTTCCGCCCATCCCCCTCTTTCACCACAGTATATCGGATGCAGTACATTAATCAAGGCTAAAAAGCTTATCGGCGAGCAGCGGCGCCAGCAGGAGCGGCACCGGCACCGGCAGGGCCACGAGGAGCACCAGCACGAGGAGGCTGCATGCGGTTGGACATCATGCTTCGGCTGGCAAACGACACAATCAACATGAACAGCCAGTTGGGGACCAGGCCAAATGCCCACATGGTGTAGCCGTAGGGTGTCGACAGACCGAGCTCCGTGATCTTGCCATTGAAGGGGTGGAACCACGAGTCGAGCAGGACGAATCCAGCCTCGGCCTTGGACTCAGCGGCGTTGAGCTGGACAAGGTCCTCCGACGTAGTCGTGGTCAAGTTTAGTCGCTTCTTGTAGATGTCCACGGGAGCGGGGGGAGGAAGCATGTTGAAGGACCAGATGCTTCCTGCACCAGCGGACCAGGCATTGCACAGAATAGGCTGGTCATCGCAGTTGACGATGCCCATGAGGGGCGAGCCGGGCACGACGGCAAACTTGGCAGCCGTCTCGTTGAACGCCTTTTCGATGACACCGCAGTGGCCTAGAGGAAAGAAACGCACAGCAGTTAGCGAAGCAGTCCTAGGTCTAATAGAAGCCGACTTGAAGAGACAAAGACAGCAAATAGGCAAACAGATGAGAAAACCTACCAAAGCACGTCTTGTTGCGTCCTGAAATCAGCACCCACCACTCCGTAGGAACGATCGCGCCCGCAGCAACAGGCTCATATAGCGTCTCCTTCCAGTTCTCCATCGTCAATGTAGACAGCCTCATGGACCCCAGCTTTGCCTCCAGCGCTGCCGCCGCATCGTACGTGCCAGGGTTGGGAATATACGAGCCGACCTTGTCCATCAGGGTCTGAAACTGCGCCTTGTACTGGCCGAACGAGTCCTCCTGTGCAGAAGCCAGGAGCGGCGACAGCGCCGCGGCGAGGAGGGATTTTGAGAAGCGCATCGTGTGTGGAGTGGGTGGGATACGATGTTTGAGCTGGTCGTCTGGTGAATCTAGTCAATGGACGCCTGGACGAAGAGAGCTGAGAGAGGTGTTGGAGAGCTGCGCCGGGAAGAGAGATGAAGTCGGAGGAATAAAGGCGAACAGATGCCGGAGAAGACAGAAGATTTGTTGAACAGGGGCTGACGCTGACTGAGACGGAGCTGCGCCTAGCAGGTAGCTACCTACGCTACGGCGATGGATGGATGTGGCGTCTACGAGTCCCCGAGTCCCCGACTCCCCGCGGTGGTTGGCCAGGCGTCTGTGGCGTAGTCGGCATTGTGCCCCCAAAACGCGCTTTTGCTTATCAAAGCGGCCTGATAACACAGCGTTATCGACGTGACATACGGAGTACAGTACCTAGTTGCGTCGCAAATACATTGCTTTCTCACATTCTCTCTTCCTCTTTATTGCGCGTTCTCAAATGGTGAGTTGTCGCAAACAGCTTCCCCCTTATAATCCGCAAAACGCTGAAATCCTAGGCCTCGAATCCCCCACCAAATCGCAAACGCGCCCAGCCGTCCAACACGTCCATCGGGGGCCCGCGATCACGAAACCCAGCACAGCCCAGAAAAAGCAGCGGACCAAACACTTCTGGCGGCGTAGCAAAGAAGAGGAAAAGCAGTAGTATAGGCGTCGCCAGCCGCCTGTCCACACAAAGCGGCAACGCAAAAAGAGGACGGCCGAAGGGGTCTACCAATCGAGGCGTCTCCAGCAGACGAGGCACCCGGGGCGACGACAACGACGACGACGAAGCCGAAGAAGAATACCAAGATGACGACGACTCATCACGGGCCAAAAAACGCGGACGCACATCCAGCGTAACCCAGCGCAGCAGCATAGGCACATCAGCCGTCATCGGACGAAGAGGCATCCCCCAACCCAACCAGCCCGGATCCCACGCCGCGCCAGACAAATCCCAAGACCAAGACTCCAACCGAGAAGCCTCCTCCGCGCCGCCCTCCCCCCCAAAACCATACGTCCACGTCGCGCCCTACACTCGCCGCGTGCGCCAATCCGCCATCGAAGCAAAATGGTCCCCCCTCGCCAACGCCTCCCTCACAGCCATATCCACAACCCTCCAGCACGCCCAGCGGCCTATCCTGCAGCGTATTTCTGACTCTCAGCTCCGAAGGGAGTATACCTCCTCGGCGCTCCGCCTCATCACACACCGCATCACGCGTAAGATCTCGCGAGGTTTGCCCTTCCCGCCGGCGTCTATGCCCGCCAATGTGGGGCGTGCGCCTCTCCAGAGCGATGGAGGCCGTGAGGTGGAACTGAATTTTGAGAGCGTGCTAGACGGTAAAGTCGCGCTGGAGAGACAATTAGAGCCGGCGCTGGATGGGCTGGAGGTGCTGAGGCGGGAGAAGGAGACTCTGGAGGAGGAGCTGGAGCGGGATTATGAGACGTTGAGGACGTTGGAGGCTGGGGCGAGGGCGCAGGCGAGGGAGCAGAGGAGTTTGTTGAGGAGAGCGCATGTTCTTGCGCCTGTGGCTGGGAATGGGAACAGGAATGGGAATGCGGAGGGGGACGGAGACGGGGACGCGGAGGGGGTATCAGGACGGGAGGGGGGGGAGTTTGAGTTGGCGAGGGAGGAGGATGTGGCGAGGAGCGGAGCATTTACGGTATGTTTTTTGTTTCTGCGTTTTATTACTCTTGATCATTGCCTTTGACGAAAAACACGCATATCTCCACGCAAGGTTGGCGGCCGGGAAACGCCAACCAGCAATCTATGGTGTTCATGGAGCCGTCTCCTGCCAAAACACACAAGACTGACACGTGGCACACTCTAGGAAATCCTTCAAGATGACGATATTCAGCCCCTCGCTGTCCAGCTGGGCACTCACGTCGATAATATACGCGCGAATCTTGAGCAAACAGATAACTTGATACCGCAGCTTGCAAAGAGTAAGGCCGCCCTGCGTGCTGTTTTACTACGGCATCTAGATATGAGAGCATATGAACAGGTTGTGCTGGGTTGATGGCGTCTATCAATACTGGAGTCATTATTTTCTATGTCCCGCTTATTCCATCAAAGGGGAGGACATTTTGGGTTTGTGTTGTTCAACGGCATGTTGTATATGGCCATTATGGAGTCGGGACGTGTGGGCGTACGGGCATTGGTTTCAGTCTGTATCGGAACGGATTGCAAATATGGGCGAGCGTGTTTTCATTTTATTTTATATTTTACAGAGGATCTTTTTAGGTCCCATGTGCATGGGGGGACGAGAATCACTTTTAGTAAAGCGCGCTCCATGAGACTCGTGGGTGGATTGGGTCTGTGAATGTTGGGAGTTGTGTGCTAATTACAGCAGAGCGTTGAGTCGAGAGACAGACACTAAGGAAGAATGCTTGGAATGAGAACAAGAAGGATGAATTGGATGGCGGAAGGAGAATGAATCAAGGACCATCAAAGGCACTTGATGGATTTGACAGTACACACGCACACAATATGGCGGGGCCAAACTCAAGTCACATTATTCGTCGCAAGTCCAATTCACGTCAACGAGTCCGACAGTACAATCGGAGGCATCACATCACAAAGTGTCGCACTGCAAGTGTCTGGAGAGGTCTCAAAATATTTTACCCAGCCAGCTATACTACCTGGGACAGCAAATGTAATCGTGACATATCTAGCCGCCTATTTTTATCTTCTCCTTGCTCAAGACTCCAACGCAACAACCAGTTTAGACAGTGCCGCTCTGGTCAATGGTGATCTTCTGCGTGGTCTTGCCGCTCTGGGAGCCGAAGCCCTCAATCTTCTGGACAATGTCCATGCCGTCAACAACCTCGCCGAAGACGACGTGCTTGCCGTCCAGCCAAGAGGTCACGACGGTGGTGATGAAGAACTGAGAGCCGTTGCTGCAGAATAATCAAATTAGCTCAACTCATACCTAGAGCCTACGTGTTCCGGGATCAAGACATACGTGTTGGGGCCGGCGTTGGCCATGGACAGCAGACCAGGCTTGGTGTGTCTCAGGTTGAAGTTCTCGTCAGCGAACTTCTCGCCGTAGATGGACTTGCCACCAGTGCCCTAGAATTGTGTTAGTTTGATGATTCCGTTCTGGTCTCCAGTTTTTCGAAGCTGTCCTTCAAGCTCAGCTCAAACAACAGATACGCTGTGAACGAATCAAGCTCAAACCCGCTGGTGACAGCAACGATTTCCCGAAAAAAATGCATAATTCTTCTTCCAAAGTTCAATTACTCACGTTGTGGTTGGTGAAGTCACCGCCCTGAAGCATGAACTGGGGAATGACACGGTGGAAAGAAGAGCCAGCATAGCCGAAGCCCTTCTCGCCAGTGGCAAGAGCACGGAAGTTGGCGGCGGTCTTGGGCACTACATCATCGTAGAGCTTGAAGATGATACGACCCAGGGGAGCTGCACGAAGCTTGAATGTTAGCTACTGTACCAGCTTCTGCCACCTATGCAATGGGCTTTTGTTTGTTGTTGTTGTTGTTGTTTTGGTCTCGGTAAGAGACGCCTCAGCATGGGAGGATGTACATACAGCCGTTGGCAGAAACCTGGAAGAAGACGTTGGACATGATGGCGGTATTGAATTGAGTTGAACGACAAAAAAAGTTCAATTGAGAGATGAGAGTGTTGTAGATTGGAGGGATTTGGAAAAAAAAGAGCAACAACAGGAAGCAGGAATGGGTTACGTGGAGGGGGAGACAAATCCTGCAATGGAGCAGAAAGGTGGGGAGCATCGGGCAAAGAGAGGGGTCAAACTGTCGAAACGTCATTCACATCGGCGGGCTGAATGGGCGCAAAGCGAATCAAAGGGAAAAGATTCTGATAGAAGCGGAGAGAGAGCTGTGAGCTTCTTCTACCAATCAGACAGCTTGATGCTGCCCACTGACCCCACCCGTTTGTCCGAAATGCTGAGCTTGGAAACTACGATGTACTCCGTACTTACAGAGTACGGAGAGGTACATGCCTACATATCGTTATGTGCCTCACTCGGAGTCACATGAGTCACATCATACATGTAATTCGTTGCTCCATACGAAGTAGAAGAGTAAAGACTACGGAGTGAAGTGCAACACTTCTCTATGCCAGGGCGTTTCTCAACGGCAAATTGTACTTTATACGCGTCATACCTCATTGGAATGAACTCAAGCGTGCGAGGATACCTCATATTGTAGTGAGGCAGAATGATGCCGTTGCTGAGTTGAAAGCGGCGCATGCGGCATGAGGAGAAATTCGGTACATTACTCTGTACAGAGTCGGTACAGTACATGTATTCCTCTGCTTTGGGCTTAGTTACATACAAACTTACATGAGTACGAAGTGGTAGGTACCTACTTCCGACTTCGTACTCCGTACCGTGCGTGGAAAAACAAAAAGCGCTGGGTGTCCATGTGATCTCATCGCAATATTTTACTCGCACAGGCTCCTTGCATTCAACAGCTCTCTCTTTATCTTTTACAGGATGGCATTTGACAGTACAATTGCGTCGATCACGCAAGTTGTGACGATGAAGAACGTTGAAAGCAAGCAGCGGAAAGCGCCCGGACGATTGATACCTAACACGGTCTTCTGCCTCAGGCACACCCGTTCAAGCGCATCCGGTCGTTGCCCGGGCAGCAGCTCACACAGTGCAAGGCGTTCTCTTTTCCCGTTCTGTGCACCAACAATGCAGCCCGTGTTTCACGTTCACAAGGAGCCTTGGAAGACGCAGGACCGAGAAGTCTTACCCAATGATAGCGGCTGGAGATGACGACACGTGGGGCTTGGTGAGTCAAGGACTCAAGAGTGAAGAAGTGCCTCACCGTGCGGAAATATGAAGCCAGTTGTGTACCGTCTACTCCGTACAGAGTAGCGTTTCTGTGAGGCGAGCCGCAAGGGATCAATGAGCCTACGTACGGAGTACGTACGTATCGAAGTATGTACCTACTTCGGAGAGAGTACCTTAGGTAGTTCTTCGTAGTTACGGATAAGATGGCCCTGTCTTCTTGCAAGTTGCGGCTACATAGCGAGAGGGCAATTCATCTTCTAGGCACCACAGTGGAAAACGTACTTCATATTTGAAAGCCAACTGTGCCTAGGTACATAGGTACCTAGGTGTGTACATGATATACAACCTCCCTGCGCTCGCCGCCCTACCGCGTACGAGACAGTCCAAGACACGCTGTGGCAGAAGGTCTCGGGCACTGGGCAGAGCTGAATTCAACAGCTGTGCAGTTAAATCTGTTCAATGTGGTTTGTATGTACGGAGTACAAATGTACATACTTTAGGTTCAAGTTGGCAACATGTCCCGTCCCATAGGAGTCATAGCCTCACAGGCCTATATATCAATCCGTTGAACGACCATATATGACAAAATGTAGTGCCGGACTCATATGTAGTGACACAAAGTATTGTAAACGTTTCACGATTATCAGTGTCGATCAGCGATTGAAATTCTCTCATCTCTGAGTCATCACCCCTACTCCCGACTCCCGAGCACAACGCTTATAAAGAGTGATATGATAACAAGGCTTGTTTGTGGACTGGCATATATACGTCCATTTACTATCCAGAATCTAAGAAACGGTACATGATCCGCAATGATATGCTGGCTTCCCTGCCCTCGCCCCTGTGTGCTCCCCCCAAAAGTCAAATATGCACAAAAGATAAAAAGGGCTGTTTGCCCAGAGTCGTCACTGTCGTGAAATTCGCTTCCATGACATGCTCCCAACTCTTTCAAGAAAAAAAAGGAAAAATATCCACAGCGTTTGCAATTTATTTTTACCGTGGCTATCGTCGTCCTGCAACATCGCCAGTCAAGAAATTTTTAGCGATGGATAACGGCGAAGCCAGTGGGCTTAGCACGACCACTGGTAGGGTGGGTGCCGTTGCCGGTTGGGTAAGGAGCAAGGGTGGGAGTAGCCTTTTGCGTGGAGACGGTGTCGTCGTCGCAGTCGGTGGGCGACGGCTGGCTGCCGGAGGTAGTCTGAGTGGCATCGGGTTTCTGAGTATCGACAGGTGGCTGGGAGGCGGTAGGCTCATTGGTAGCGACGGGCTTCGCGTCGGCAGTGCACGAGGCACCGCCCACGGTGACGTAGACGGTAGGAGCGGCCACGGTAACAGTAACCGTGGACGCAGGGCAATCACCAGAGCCAGAACCGGTGGGCAGGCTTCCAGCTGTGGTCGACGTCTTAGCCTTGGAGATCTTGACGGTCTTGGTGACCTTTTTCGTGGCCCACGCCGTGGTGGTGGTGTCACCGGTGGAAGTAGGAGCGGCCGTGACGTCGGCGTAGGGAACGGTGACTGTCTTCTTGAAGGTAGTGCGAACAGTTCGGGTAGCCTTCGAGGCATCGGATCCTGTGCCCATGGTGATGGTGTACGTCTTGTCGGTGACAACGTCGGTGACCTCGGTGGTCATGGCGGGCGGCGCTGAGGGGGTGTTGGTACCAGTGACCTGAGCCGGGTTGTTGCTGCTTTGCGCAGAGTTGATTGCTGAGGATGAGGCCTTGGCAATGTCGGTCACAGGGCAAACGGTCGTGGCCAGGATAATAGTGTCGGTCACAACCTTGGTGATCTTTTCGGAATCGGGCAGCGTAGCAATGCCTGTGGCATGAGCTGGGCAGTTGGTGACAGTGGGGGCGCAGCTGATGATGGTGTGAAGCTGAGTCGTCTTGACGACCAGAGTGGTCATGGGCTCGGTGGCATTACGGCGGAAGTACATTTGTTCGCCAGGGTTGACGGCAGAGGCCACAGCGGCCAGCATGGCAAGAGTTGCGGTGGTCTTCATCTTGTCCAGATTTTGTGGATGTAGTCGTAAGATGTTGAGAATGTGACTGGAAAGAACCACGCTTGAAGCGATTCTGATCAATTGGCTACAGATCTGGTATAGAATACGGCGATGATGACGAGGCAAAAGAGCGAAAGTCGATTTCGCGTCGTTATAATAAATGAAAGCGTTGGTCTTCTCGCTCGAATGAAGGGAATGAAAGTAGGAAAGCGGTCGGTATTCGGTGAGACGCAGCGCAGCTTGACGTCGATAATCGAGATTCGTAGTGATAGCAAAGAGCGGCAATGAAAAATGAATCAGATGGAGAAATGAGTGTGTGAATGGAGTCAAACTGAAAAGGCGACTTGAGGCGAAAGAGAAGGAAGGCGGATATGGAAAGGAAGAGACGGACGCGCGGTATATCAGGCAAAGGGGACCGGGACGGAAGCGCATATTATCGTCCCAAATTCCAATGCACGTTGGCGTTAGCATCGGCCGGTTGGATCAAGTTGGATGTGCTTTTTTTGTGGACTGAAGCAGCCACAGCCTTGAATCCCTTGATCCCGGCATCCGGCATCCCAGTCACCCGTAATCCCAACCCGGGCGGCCAAACACGACGCATCAGAGTCATGCATGAGGTTAATGAGTGAACGAGGTTGCAGGGGCGAAACCCAAACCCTGTCGCGCGCTGCCCAAGAGAGTCAAGCCCGCTCTCGCATGCGGGAGATGGCATGGATACGAGCTCCAGGCGCACGCCGCGTTGCTCGAGCCCATCTTGCGGATAGAGAGAGAGAAGTCACTTGTGAAGTCACTTGAGAAGCTGCGCAGTGAATCCGGGGACATAGCCATTTCGGATGCTTGGATGCTGGCAGTGACCAGAAGATCAGAAGAAGCGGACCAAGCGGGCGAAACGGACTGGCATTGGACAAGTTTGTTGGACGACATTGTTGCGCACGTTGTTGACTTGCGCAGAGTGCCGGCTCACTGGCTCACTGGCTCACTGGCTCGTTCTTTTTTTGACCAGTCGCGTGTCCACGTCAAGATGCCAAGACTTGGACTGGCTTTTCGCCTTCTGTCTGTTCGCTCCGTTGAGCGTCGGTGGCTGGCTTCTTTCCAGGCCACGGATTTTAGCTCAGGGGCAGGACCCATGCCACTAAATGCAGGTACGGGGGAAAGGCACATGCTGTGAGACGCGCCGTTAGCCAACCGTTCCTGGCTACAGCTCCAATCGGGCTCCACAGTTGCAAGACACGAGCGGTCGTCGTCAAGACTTGGCAAACACCGTCTGACGTGACAGCCAGTTTGTGATGCACTCTTCGTTGGAGGTGAACGGCCCATCGATGGTGAAAGCGACAAACATGAACAACATGTGCGGTGTCAGCGACAGAGTAGGTACTCGGGGGCGGCCCCCAATGCTCCAGATCAGATTGATGACCGACCGGCGGGCACGGGACCCCTGATGAGCGGCGCCGTCGTTGCAATTTCACCTCAATAGGCGATCAGTCCCGGCGGGCCAACGAGTCCCACTCAAATGCGCCACTCATCAGTGTGTCCTGGACTTCCTGGCAACTTCTTTTCCTGCATGTCGTCGGCCATAAATTACTGCTTCTTCAGCTGCTGACGCGCTGAGACCGCCACTAGGTCACTACGGAGCAGAGCACAGGCCACTGATGCCACACCACTGACCACTGACCAAGCAGTGGGCACAAGTTGAAGCACAACTTCTCTCCAAGATTCCAAGTTTCGGCGGGCTGCCAATGACGAAATACTCCGTAAATCCCAGTCTCTAGACTCTGACTCTCCGCATTTTTTGCAGATTCGTCACATCGTGTCTTTCCCCGTTTCCCTTGCAGGTCCTGCAGCTGCAGAGCCTGCAGCAGACACACCCAGGACTCCGGAGGAAGCCCGGGCCGCTGACGGCGACTCGTCGAGTCCCACAGTTTCAGCAGTCCGCGTTTCATGTCCCTGAGCTGGCCGCGCTTCATCGCCATGTGCTATCGCGATTGCCTCATTCGTTGCCGTCGCCTTGATGGTTGATCATTGATGATTCTGTAGCCAGCAAACCTTGACTTGCTACAGCCACCCAACGACCATGGCTGGCCTGACATGTGAGAATGATTGTCCGTACCTATGGCAGAAAAGGCAAGTTGCCATGCTTCTTGAATCTTCACTCATGAAACAGGAAAGCTGGCGTACCATGTGTTGTAACTTGTTTGTCTCTCTTACGGTCTTACCTGCATAGGTATTGCTCTCTGGCGCCATCCGCCAGAATATGTAGGTATGTAACATGTTACCATGTATCATGGTCCCTCCACAGTTTTCTGCCCCCATGTATCATGATTCATCATCATTCATGAGGAGTTTAACTCGAGTTTTGCAACGCACATTAAGGACTGTCTTACACCAACATCCCAATCCTCATGCTATGAGACCTAGAGGCTAGAGATGCGCGGCGCTTCCAGTGTCCTTGTTTTTGTGGCGTGGAGACCTGATGAGATGATGCAATGCGATGAGATGTGGTCTGCCGCCGTTGTCGTCTGTTGTCGCGCCGCGGATCATTTCGCTTGACGGTACATATCGCATTGAGTGTATCAGATTAATCCCTCTTCTGGTGAAACATGGATGATGGGATGGATGGACGAGATGGTGCAAATTCTCCGATTGACAGCTATGCGCTGGCGGCGTATGCAAGATTGTCGAGCATCCTAACAATTTAGCATGAAACACGGGCTGCCCTAAGAAGAAAGAACTCCTGTACGGAGTACCTATGTATATGCAGCAACGTCAAGAGATATCTGTCTCGCAACGTTACGTTCTAGAACAGAAATGAGAACCAAGATATCCGAGAAAACTACCCCTTCAGCAAACTCAATCTATCTCCTCAATCCGGCGCCGAATCTGACCCCCAATGCCTTCTTCCGGGCTTACATTCACATTCAGCCCCGCAAGCCGGCTCAAGCTCAAGCCCAATCCTCCGGCCATACCCTCAGACTGCTGCTGCTGCTGCTGCCGCTGGGCCAACAAGCTCCCAATCTGCCAATCCCGCAAACTCTCCACCACATCTCGCGCATGTTGCTGCACAAGACCATCATTATCCGTCTCAGCCACATACTCCAGCGTCCGCTGTATATCCTCACGACTAGACATCGTCAGTCCAAACCCCGGCGACCGACCCGACTGCCTCGCCTCATGCAGCGCACGCACGAACCCCAGAATCGCTAATATAGCAGCCCGTCGAAGAATCGCGTATTCCATGTCCCGCTCCACGCCCAGGACATGAACACAGAGATCTACCGCGTTGGAGACGAGACTTGGTCCCATACCCGCAATGTTGACTTCAAGCGCAGCGCCAAAGATGGAGAGAGCGGATGCGCGCATGCGGATATCTTCGCTGCCGCGTTTACTTTCCCAGCCTTGAATGATTTGGGCTAGGATCTCATTATTCGCTCTCTCTGTTTCCGTCATGATGCTATTCTCGTCCTCGTCCTCTTCGTGTTCCTCGCGCTCGTCCTCATCGCCGTCTCGAGCTGGGGCCTTGTTCTTCTTCTTCATCTTCGCAAGTCTCTCATCACGGGCTTGCTTGGCCTGCGTTTTGGGCCTGTGGGCTCGCCGGCCGGCGATGGAGAGCAGTGTTTCCCCGGCCTGTTGGGCCGTGTCGCCTGAGAAGGTCTCCCCTAGACGCTCAATGACTTGTAGGAGCGCCTCTCCGAAACGTAGCCGAGTGTCTGTTGAGCATTGTTCTTGGGGGTCGAGGTAGTTCTCGAGGAGCTCCCGAAGAGTAGTCTTGGGGTGCTTGTTCGCTAGCTGTGTGAAGATCTTGATGACCCGTAGGTTGATGTAGTCCTCGTTGTCTCGGAGCAGATTCGACATCAGAACCGTAACGGCTGTGATGTCTAGAATGGGGCTTTCTGCTGTGATCAAGGTTGATAGCATGGAGAGTCCTTCTGATACGACAGGTGGTGGATGGTCTCTGTCGCCGGTGATGTAGTTCATTGCGAGATTATAGGTTTTCCTGTCCTCGATCTGGCGACTTGATGGAGCGGATGGAGAAGAGGCTTCATGGTCGCTATGAGGAGGTTGGTCAAGTTGATCTCGGTATTCCAGCAGCATGGTCAGATTTCTGGCTGTCGCCGAGACGTCGCTGCTGTCAGAACCGGCTATTTTCCGGAGTGACGCTTCAATTAGATCCATGTCTCGGGGTTGTATATCTGATCGTTTGAAGCTCGTGGCGGTGACTACCAGATTCAGTAGACTTAGAATGACAGACATGACGTCGTCTCCTAGAGGAATTTGCTCGTTTCCTCGCAGCACCTGGCATATGACCCCCATGAGCTGATCAAAGTGACCGACTAGTTTATCTGGTGCCGTCTCCATCAACTTCTGCAAAATAGATAACTCGGCAAGCTCCTGAAGGGGAGAGTCTTCTTGCATGCTCTGGCTGCTGGGTGCAATCTTGATACTGGTCTCATTTTGTTGTTTTAGAGACCGGATCCAATTGCGTAACAGGACAAGAAACAACTCAGATATCTCCTCGTTGGAGCAGAAACCAGTGATGAGCTTGGCCAGCTTCTCGGCTCTGGGTTCGACCTGCAGCAGGTCAACTCCCACCGGGCTGGACACTGCTTCGACATCGACTTTCGAGTGGCCGTCAGCTCGGAATCGCCATGTGCGCTCTGATCCATGTGAACATCCCTCGCATAGGATGTCCCGTATGAAAGGGGCTATGGCGTCCGCTTTACCAAAAAGCGTAAAATAAGTCTGCAAAAGACTTTCTGCTGGTGTACAATATTTCTGCGCAATGGCCTCGGTGTGGTTGACCATGGACGCAAGCGCCCACAGTTGTAGTAGTACCGGCTTCAATACTCGTCGACACAGACCTGGCGATGGATTCGACAGCACAAGCACTTTCAGCCGTCTCACAGCCGCAACGAGCTTCTCGTCCGATACCAGAATCTTGTTTCGACCAAGGTGGACAATTTCGTCGCTTGGTTCCTGGCTGGCGCTTTGCAGTGAGTAGTTGATCGGCTCAATCAATGGCAGTACAAACGCATTCCACCCTGCTGCTCCTATGTCCAACCGCTTCTCAGTCCATGTCCTGGTCAGAATACGCGTAGCGGGCTTATCGTCTCCTTACCTGGAGCGCCCATCTGCTTCTTCCCCAATATACCAAAGCCAACGATCTGTGCTGCCGTTTTGGCAAGATCCTCCCCCGCATCGCCATCAAACAGAGCGAACAGCTGGGGAGCGATGCCACCATACCATTCATCGGGGCTTAGGGTAGCAGGCACAGTGGACAGCAGTCTGGTCGCGACAGCTACAGCCTCATGGGTAATGTTTGCGCCCGACTTTTGCGGCTGCTGGCTATGCGCTGCGGCATCTTGAGTACTCGGATGGACGGAAAATACGAATTCCAGCGTTCCACGAACTCCATCAGGCCTCAGAGGCAGGCGGGTAAGAGCTTGCAGCAACGGATCCCTTAGCCATGGAGGCAAGACATCCGGCTTAATTAATGAGTTTAATGCCGGGAGAAGAATCCATGTGCTGGTGCTGCGAGCGCTGTCAGCGTCGAGTCCTGAATCTCGAAAGCCCAACTAGCCATACCTAGCAACGAGGTCCTCATACGCTTGAAGCGCTGGTACTCGGCCTTCCGGCGCGGTTGAGGGGTTAAACGCTGCCTTGCCCGCTTCTACAATCTGTTCAATTATCTTGGACGGCGGCGGGCCTTTTCGATGGGCTGATTCCGCCATTGGGAACTGATCAACCGATGTCGTCGAAGGCCGCAGCCGCCGATATTATTAGTTCAGCGGTTTTGGATGCTCGCCCACAGTGCTATTTTTCATATATTGATATACACACTGTGCCTCCCACTTTCGGCAACTTGAGTCTTGGCGTCGGGGCAAGCGTTTGACGCGCGCTTGAACAAACGGGAACTTCGCGTCGCGTCGCGGTCGCGGTCGCCCCACAACAGCTCTCCAACTATATCTTCGACGGACTGGACGTGAGCAGCTTTACATTACATATCTGTCTGTAGCTTTTGTGCCGTCCCCAGAGACTCGTCTCTGGCATACTCTTCTCTGAAACGTCCTTGATCACAAGATGCAGCCCCTCTTCGAGCCCATACTGTTCATACTGTTCACGAATGAGCTTCAACAACTTCGCCTCGCCTGCCTTTCAGTTTCCCGAAACTCGTTTTCCGAAAGGAATGTCTATTGCAGACCCCCCTCCCAGACTCGTTATTCATGACCTGCTGCGCCCGAACCTGTATCAGGACTTCGTTGTTTGCAGCATATGGACCTGTCGTGCATTGCGTTGTCGGTAACTAGACGATACGGCCTGACCGGGGGAATGAGCGTCGGAACTTAACCCTAAGCTTACCACTGGTTCAAGTGTTGGGCCCTATTGCTTTGCCTCATCTTTTACACCTGAGAACATGCCGATGCTGTCCTCTCACTGAAAAGTGAGCTCGGACGCGTCGCGTGCTTCTCGATAGGTAGACTGATGAGGTAGGGATATCCAGTCATCATTTGGTGCGCGAGAGTCAGACGCCATGGCTTCAAGTGGTGCTCACTTGGATGAAAAAGCTTCAATCCGAAGCGCCGTCGGCCTGGCTACTGGAATGAAAATGCTGGCCAGCAGGAGCGGCAGCTTCAAAGACGTTCTGTCAATATCTTTGGGAACACTCAAATCTGGGTATCGGCGTGCTTCCCTCGCATAGAGGTGGATCAGGATAGCGAGCAGAGCCAAGAAGAGGTCACACACAATCAGCTGTTGCATTTCATTCAACTTTCCTCAGAGCCCTATCTCGTCGGAATCACTGCATATTCGTTTGCACGTGTAGCGAGGAGCTCTTGAGTCTCAAACAGAGATGCTCGGCTGATGAGACAAATCCTGCCGATTCTTTTGTGCCCTCGGATCTTGCGGTCCAATCCATGAAGGCACGTCGATATATACCAAACCAGATGTTTTCAAACCCGATTTGCACTTTGAAGCCGTAGCTGGGGTAACTCCCGGTCTACGCGATGCATGCATTGAGCCGGGGCCAGGCCCATTAACTTCTACTTGCGATGTTCAGTCGCAACGACGGAGGCGCCAGATACACGTTATTGGGCCACTTGGTCCTTTAACACATGCCTCGCCATTTCCTTCCAAAAGAGAGATTGTCGAGATGAAAGCGCGGTTTTTATGGATGTTTTTTGTCCGCGCGTCAACGCCCTCCTTTTTGATCTTGCGCTGGCCGCAAAACCGGGAGAGGAATCAAAAACTAGTCCTAGTGGGTAGCGAAGAACACACAGAAGAGGTTCTCATCTTGCGAGCAGCGTTTGTGGCCTATCGTGTCGACAGAGTCGAGGAAGGTGCAGCACGTCTTCTACGGCGCAAAGCAACCAGATTTTTGGAAATCAAGCCTCTTTGACGCCTTTGCCGTGTAAGTTGTGCGTGTTGGCATCAGTTCTGGGACCCATCTCGAGTTGGTGTCAGAGTTTTGTACTCGTCCGGGGCTAGTGTCAATCACACATTGCGTCAAGGTGCGGAGATGAGGTCTCGAATGAGTCTTCTCATTATTGGCTTAAGAGGGCAGGCCGTTTGTATAGGTAGCCCTGGTTGTCCTCGTGCCTGCAAAGGTGGGAGGACAGCCCCCCTTCGTTGCGGGGATAAGTCTACCCTTTCATAAACTCAGAGATGACACTGGTTAACGAGCATTGCAGGTACCAACGTGAGCGTTGACTTGTGAGCAACGTTCTCGGCGATGAGCGGACGATATGGCTGCCGCGGCACCTGGACCACATCAAGGAAAAGGGCGCAGTAAGAGCTCATCTGGTTAATGCATTCAGTGGTGAATCCCGCTTCCCGAACGAGAGGATACCACGACATTCCACAATTTGCAATTCTTTGAAGACCATCACGGGATGAACAGCGCCAAACGACTTCATGCTAAATTGTCCAAGAACACGGCTGAGACTACCTGATAGTCGCAGCTCAGAATTTGCGACGATCACAAGACTCTCTAGCAGTTCTCTACGTTCATCAAGTCTGACTTTCGGACTTGGACAATGACACTTCAGTCGAACAATACGGCGCGTCTGGGCGACTACTCGGAGATGGCCCACGCTCGCAACGTGACGCGCTGCATCTTTTGATGTTTCAAGCAACAAGAAGCGACGAACGATTTCGTATTTGCCGTATTAGTGATAGGCTCAACTGCAACCGGACGGACTTTCTACGCCATGGAAATCCCAGACTCATAACCTTTGCAAAAAGCCGGTCTATGGACTGCTTGAAAGCTTCAAATGACAGAGATCGAGGACGACTTTCATGTATTGGATGCGCTTTCAATTTACGTCATCTCGAGAATTCCTATTCTCAACTCTCATTGGAACAATCGCAGTCGATTGTGACAAGTTGACAACATAGACGGTTCAGCTACATAGGTAGTGACGAAAGATATATGTATCAAAGCTACAACCGAGGCTTAGACATTTCAACATGCATAATCACCGGTGTTTCTTGACCAAGTCGGACTGGTAGTAAATCCACAGCACGATGTGGCTCTCGAGACAAAAGGAAGCCAGGAAATGAGACGTCCTTGGGTCCAAACGCCCAGTATGTTCGCGAGAAGACACCGAATTAGGAGAGTTCACGACATATCCCCTTTTACCGTTGTATGGCATTGACACGTTCGAGCTCACAGAAGGTATTCTGAGCACCTTAGCTTTCTCTTTACGTCATAATGCAATATGTTTGCCGCAGATGTTTGCAATTTGTCTGCATCTAGAGTGTTGGTACCATCTCACGAGTCACCATGGACTTTCGACGAAATCACCAGACATACGTAGGGTTCATCCACAAGACGACGGACGTTAGACCCATAGTCCGGTGCTACCGGTAGTGACTCCGGAATGCTCGTTGGCGCACCAGTTTGTAAGTTGTCCCAGCCATTCGGTAGCAATGACAAGAACCCTTACTGCATGTACGTCACTGTCCACTGGACGACTGTTCTAGATTTTCCCCCGGCGCAGATCATCCCGGTAGCCGGCACGAGCAAGCTCGACGTCATGGTGGCTTCCCCTGCCATCTACTCTACCTATATGTACAAATTACAACAGCATAGGTATGTACCACCTACGGGTACATTAGGGATCACCCCGGCCAGCCCGGCCAGGGCCTGTTTCTTCTGCGGAACGAAACCCCACGGGTTCCGGAGGCGGGTTTTTCATGCCATGTGTCGGGAACTTTGGGTATTTCAGGGAAAAACCATATGCTTTTCTCACGTCACCGAATAACGTCCAAGGGATACTGCTTGAATGGTATAGTTGTCAGAACGCAGTGTTTGTAAATTGTGGCCCAAGGCCTTCTTCAATACGTTCCGCTTTGGCCGCTTAGACCGACTAAGCCCAGTTTGACCACCGTGCAGTCCGCACTCCGCGCCTTCCGCCATGTTTATTCAATTTCTGGCGGATTTGCCATCGACACATATATGTACCATAAAACTAGATTTACGAATCATGTACGTATATGGTGATTGCCGTACGGCCCGAGAGAGATGACCAGGCGGCCAAACCGGAAGTCTGGCAGCTTCTCTCGGCCGCTCGTCCTCATCACGCATGTCTCTTGTCTGGACCTTCCAGAAGATCTGTCCTACGACTCGCGAGCCTGCGACCAACTTCCACATAGAGAGTACCTACGTGGACGATAATGACTCGTTATCGTGACAGTTGTTATTTGCGGATGACAGAGCTAATTAATTACCAGGGGGCCAGACCTACCTATTCGATTTTCATGCCGCGACAGAATCGTTCAGTCGGACGAACTACACAAGCCGTTCACGATGCCTATGCGCTTATCGTGGCTGTTGGGCCTTGAGACTTGGACTCTTGGACCGCGCATCTTCTCCGTACTCCGTAGAGACGGTGGGACTTCATCTCGCGAGCAGGCCCCGCGCGCCCCTGGCCATGGGAAATACCTATGAAATCGCATCCTTCTAGTCCTTCTACGGAGTAAACTCCATAAATCAATAATAAGGGTCCCCCAACTTCCAAGGCAATTGCAAGCGTAGGCGAGTGGATTGAAGTGGAATGCGTTTGAGGAATTACGTGATCAATATGTACAGAGTAATGTTCAAGTCTGCTGTCTACTGTTCATGACGCATACCTCCTATGCCAAGCCCCGCGAAAACCATCACTCGAAGTCCCGAACCAAGGGGTTTCTAGCTTTCTTCTCTACGCTTTAACAAGTACCTACCTCCTACCTATGTACCTACATACTACCTGGTATGTATATGTACATATGTATGTATGTATGTATGTACATACCCTAGAATTTAGGGGTCCTTGTCTCACGTGATAGAACGGGGAGAGCCGTCGTGATGCAGAATTGAGTCTGTCACCAGAACTTGTTACATACGTGAGGGCATTACATAAGCTGTACGGAGTACTATCGCAGATTGATACGGCCGCACGAGTCTTGGGGCCGCAGGCGAGCGAATAATACCAGAGACCCTATATGTGTTGTACATATCAATGATCATGGAAGAGTAGCTTGAGAAGTTGTTGAGCTCGGTCCCGTGGGAGAATGAGCGGTCAAGCCTCCTTCCGGGTGACGGGGACGTGTGCTGCCATTTGTGGTGCGTCGATTCGAAGTGAAGACTGGGCATCTTCAACTTGCACCACTCTAGCATACATCATCCCGGTGCTTCCATTCATTCGAAGTTTGTTTCCGTAGGGAAACAGCGGCATCTATCTTTGCCAGAGGCTTTCACTGATGACTCTCGGCCGCCCGGAATGTATCATATATATATACCCTGAAGCCGAGTTCCCGGCGACCGGTCGTTAATCTTGCGCCTTGTTCTTGAGGATTTTCCCCAACGCGGTCAAGAGATGGCGTCAGAGCCGCCGCTTACACAGACCTGATTCAGCGACTGTAGTATGCATGCTTGCCGTGGCATAGCGAGAGGCATTCGGAGAAAACCAAAAGCGTGCGACACGTTGACTGAATGGGTATGTACATAAGATGATGTCCGTTTCTGGTAATTTCCTTGTCATTAAAGTACTCGACCTATTTGCTAATATGTAACTCCGTGTAATATGTGGCAGGAAGTACATCGAACTAAAGTAAATCCCTGGCTGATGAAGAGTAACCCCACCCACGCTCGCCTTGTACTCCGTATGCTGACCTTCCCAACGTTTCACAGAAAAAACAACCCGAGCTGGTGATCCTTGCAACCCAGGAGTAGCTGGTTCCCCACCTCAGCACTTGCTGTTTGTTTCCCCCTTCATTCCAGAAGAATGGAAGAAGGAAAAGAAGGAGAAGAAGAAGGAGAAGAACAATAAAAACTCCGATAAGCTTTTGCAGGGCTTCAGTGCGCTACAGGCATGAAAGTCCTTCCTGAAACACTGCGAATTCGCCCCATGCGGTGTAATGGCCCAGATCAGTGATTCCTCCGACGTTGGTGAGAAGCACGCTTTCGTCCCATGTAAATCGTCCAATTGGGACAATAACGCCCAAATTGACATCATTGGATACTTGGCATCTTGCGTGCCTTCCAAGTCATCAGAACATCCTCGCATGACGATAATTCGTTATTCTCTGCCTGTGTGGCAGGTGATGGTATTCGCAATCCGACGGCCGTGCTTCATGTTCAAGTGGGACGAGAAAGAGAGACTCAGGCATCGCACTCATGACTGGAATAGCAGGCGGAGGTCGAGCGGCCATATCTGTGACTGTCCAGTAGTCGCTGGGTTCAGCTGGGGCCGCAACTTCGATGAGTGCATATTGCAAAACGCCGTCATGCACGCAAGGCACACTTATATCTCGATTTATCATTGAAACGGGTATGGATGCCATCTCGTCATCTCGACCCTCTGCCTATCAATGGAGTCAGTACTTGGACCGAGAAAAAAAACCAAGGGTTCAGCCAATACTGATAAGAATGAGGAGGTAAGACTCACGAGACAAGTTGCGCAAGGAGCATTGTTCATCCAAACCCAATTTTGGCAGTCGTGTGTATAAAAGTACTTGCAGCGATACTTGTAGAAACCACCCGACATGTTGAGCTGTGAAGTCTTAACTTGTGCAAGAGCGAAATGGCCAAAGTATGCGGAAACGAATATTCTTGCTCAACGGATAACGAGGAAAGGAATTCTTGTTAACAAACGAAATGAAATGTCGTAGAAGGAATGTTGTCACTTGTATTGGTTGGAGATCGCTGAATCGAGTGACCGCTATCTCGGGATGGTAGAGATAAACACTTATATATCAACTTCAGGCGCGGTTGTCTGTCAACCGGGTTGGAGATACGTATGCAACAACGCCTCCGCGCGCGGCCCCCTCTCTCGTTCAGTCGGCATTCTTGCAATGAAGACGAGAACATACGGTTGTTTCCGTGAACGAGTTCGAGTCTGACCAGGATAACCACTGCCTTGAAAGTTAAATGGCTTGAAAGATGATATCGCCACGGCATGTTGGGGCTCGGTTCATGGCCCGGACCGCAAAATAGAAGGAGAGGAATGGGTCGGCCAAGGGTAAGCCATCCTCTCATGTGTCAAAATAAACGCTACACGTCGCTGGGTAGACCACGTCCTGCCATCCGACAGACACTTATCGGGATGATTAGCGAATAAACTTGCCGATGGGAGATGCAAGACGTACCGCCGAAACCTCCCCCATCCAGGTCATCCACGGAAGCAGCGTCATGCCCTGCCAGGAGAAGACAAGACGAATAAGACATTCTGCAATCTGAGCGTCCGCAATGGACAGATCTCTCAAGCGCGGTATCAGTAGGGGTTTGACTTCGTCCCTACTTGTTGTTCCTGTATCCACGACTTTCTGCTCATCTACATGCAACTTACAGAGTATGGACTCAGACAAATTGTCACTTGGCATCTTTCAACAAGGGTCCAAAGTACCTAGGTACATATCTAGGTATGTACCTAGGTACCTAGTGTACAGGGCAGCGGGCCGAGCCAATCACAAAACCGCCAGTCAAGGGAACAGCAACAGAGCACACCACCTTCTTCTTTGGGCTTCAAGAAACGAGGCTGTCGGTGACAGGTATGTATTGGGTTGAGTAGAAGATCAATCATGACATGGCCCAATCCGTTGTTGACCGAGCAAGTCCTGTTAGTCAATCGGCAATCTTTGCCATCCGCAAGCTTGACACTGCGTTTCCCAGCACTAGGCATCACGGTTCATCACAGAAGGCGTCAGAAGTTGGAACGCCACGGTGCTTGAGACGCTTTTCTTGCCGTCCCAGGTATGTACTGATTCATACATGACAAGGCCGATTCTCACGAGCCTTGTATGTACCTACACAATGCGCATCCAGATTCCGATCTCAAACAGTCCGAGTTGAATGGTAGCTACTTTCCAGAACCGCAACATGCCATCTACGTCTTCGTTCTAAAAAAGCCCAGTCGCACGGAACAACCTGCCCATCTCGGAGAACGGCGCTCTCACACTTTTCTTTCTATTGGACGATGCACCGCAGAAGAGCCGCGCCGTCCCGCGTGATGGAAAATAGCTGAAGGGCGTATCCCGCATATTCCATTGCAACAAGCCATCGACAAAAGTAGCCGCCGCTTAGCTTACTGTCATCCGGTTGACAGATCTCGGGACTCGGGACTCACCCTCTCGGTCTTCCCATCGTGATGAGCAAAAGAGTCGGTGTCGATCCGGATGCTCGTATGTGGAGCATTGCATAGGAAGGCTTCGAGACTATTGTCAGGGGACATCCAATCGACCCAACATCTTCACGACAATACATGGCCAATAATGATACAAGGCCGCTTACATTAGGTAGTTTTTTCCCCGCTCTCCGCTTAGATTGCCCAACGCAATTCTGGTCGGCTACGGCTTTCTGAATGGGCAGAGCAGCAAGGAGAAGGGTGGCTTACCTACCTGCAATGGCAAGCGGCCTTTCTGACGCTGGAAAGCAAACACAGCACGATGCCTATGTATGCCTTGAACGGTTTTGTGTCATGACGTACCTCTGAAGACAGCGGTGAAACAATATGCTCCTGATTCGCACCATGGAATGCACGTCCAGGAATGCGAGCTACACAAGAAAGTGAGGCTTGATTTCCGACACTGCATAGTAAGGAAATCCTCATCCAAGAATGGCACTGCCGCTGTACAGCCTCGACAGGACAGGTACTCTCTACATGCACAGCAGCTTGAAAGCCTGTCTCTCTGCCTCCTCAAGTCTGGGCCCGTTGCTGTTGCGGTGTAAGCAGAAGTAAGCTTTTTATTCAGGGCGCTGCCTTTTGCCTTCTTGCATACGCCCCCTTCTATTGTGAAGGTATTTGCTGTCTTTCGTGCTTGCGTCTGGTTCTATTTCCTCATGTTCTCCTTCCTCTCTTTCTACTTGCTCTGAAAAGGACCCCGAAAATAAGCCACAAAAAGTGAAAATCAAAAAGCTTCGTTCCTAGTAATCCGCCCAAATACCACTTAGTGAACACATAATGTATGATACAGTACTCCTATTGTCCCGTCAGGATTATCGCCATGACTTGTCTTTTTCAGCATTCCCAACGGAGTGTCTTGCATACAAAGCTTGATATTCTGCATGACGCCAACACGACTATGCTAGTCGAGCCGGGAGGCCCCCGCGATCAAAGTATGGCTCCGTAACATGGCCGTTCAATTCATTCTCCGAGCCCCTGTCCAGCGTTATGCTGCAACCTCGTTGACGCCGGAATGCCTGGCCGAAAAGGAATGCGTAGCATTGTCTATCGTCGCGTAGCCTTCATAGCCTCCTTTCGCCTCTTCTTTTCTCCCGCTCTGGTAAGCGATCTCTTGATATCTCCGGGCTCAAAGGTATCGAGGTCGTAGTATACTGGTGCGATTTCCTGTGTGAGAGGACACATGGTCAGCACAGGCATGAAGAGAAGGGTCACGCCAAGGGAAGAAAAACGCATGAAAAAATGAAACGGAAAAAGAAAGAAAAACGACGCCTAAAACGGTACGCCTAGAAGATATACTCGGAATAAACGTGTTTTGAACATACCATCAACCACTCTGGTCGAATCGCAGTACATGTACGAATGTACTGCTTCGACGTCAGCACAAATTCATTGTACAGAACCCAGTCAAAGTCCGTCCGTAGCACAGTAGACGGATGAATCATGACACCCTGGTCATCCTTGACAGTACGATAGATCTTGCCCGAGCTCTCCTTCATAGCAACCTGCATGAAGAAGCCCGACAAGAGAGCCCTCCGGATATTGTTATAGTAGTTCTTGTCCTCAAACGGCGTAGATATGAGGTCCAGGCCATGTGTCTCCATGATGCGCTTCAGCTGTGCGCGGACGCTGTCCGCGCTGGACAAGTGACGGTACGAGAGGAAGTGCTCGTGGCACCACTGCTTGACGCCGCTCGGGTCAGAGGTCGCCTGGCCCTTGAAGGCGTGGTAGGCGTTGAGCAGCGTCAAGTGATCTCCATCTGGGTGGCTAAAGTGCGACTTCATCTCGTCGGCGCGCTTGCGGTTGTTGGCAGGACGCGAGAAGATCTGGGGCACGGAGAGGAGCGATGTGATGGAGAGGATCTCGTTGGAGCAGTAGAACTCGGGCGACGAGATTAGCATGACGGCCAGGCAAGGGTCTAGGGGGAATTCAGAGGCCAGGCTTCCCAGCGTGGTCAGCTCGCCGTCGTCGTCGAGGCAGGCGAGGTAGTTGAGTTCCTCGAGGGCTCGCATCATGGTTTCTGGCGCGGGGGGGTCCATGAGATCAAAGTGCACGAGATCTTCTACGCCGAGTTTCTTGAGCTCCAGGACCGTGTTGGCGAGGTTGGAGCGCAGGATTTCCGGGTACGTCTGTTCGATCAGTTCGCTCTTGAACGCCTTCTCGGTGTACAAGCGGAAGCACTTTCCGGGCTTGGTACGACCGGCACGACCGGCGCGCTGGGAGGCTGAGGCCTTGGAAATGGGTGACACGAGCAGCGATTCGACTCGGATGCGGGGGTTGTAGATCTTTTGCTTGCTGAATCCGGGATCGACGACGTACACAATGCCGTCAATGGTCAGGGAGGTTTCGGCAATGTTGGTCGATACCACAACCTTGCGACCGGGACGGCCGCCCTTTCGCAGCGGTGGAGGCGCCTTGTCAAAGATGCGCTGTTGTTGGTGAGGAGGCAGAGTGCCGTACAGAGGGTACACGGCGATGGGCCCGGCATCTACTTCTCGTTGCAGCTCGTCTGCCTCCAGATTGATCTTGCGACAGGCGTCTTCAATCTCGTCCTCGCCCGTCAGGAAGAGCAGGATGTCGCCCTCGCCCTCGGACGCATGAATCTGCAGCACCGTCCGGATCGCAGCCTCGACGTAGTCCTTCTCCGGCTCGGGTGTGTAGAAGATCTCGACGGGGAACGTTCGACCGGGCACGGCCAAAAGCGGAGCATCGTTGAAGTACTTTTGGAATTTCTGCGCATCCAGCGTGGCAGACATGACAATGATCTTCAGATCAGCCCGCCGAGCGGCAATCTGCTTCAAAAGAGCCATGAGAATATCGGTCGCGAGGGTACGTTCGTGGGCTTCGTCGAGAATGATGCAGCTGTAGCGCGTCATGTCGTGGTCGTGCATGGCTTCTCGCAGAAGCATACCGTCTGTCATGTACTTGAGCATGGTCTTGGAGCTGGAGCAGTCGTCGAAACGTACGCTATACCCGACTTCATCGCCCAGCGGCACGTCCATCTCATCGGCGACTCGCTGTGCGACTGAGGTGGCCGCGACTCGACGGGGTTGAGTACACGCCACGAGCTTGCCGGTGACTTTAGGCATCTCATCGTACACGACGTACTGTGGGATCTGAGTCGTTTTTCCGGAACCCGTCTCACCGACGAAGACGAGGATTTGGGTCGAATGATATTTATCGAGAAATTCTTGTCTGTTTGCGCCTCATGTTAGTTATCACCGGCCAGGCCATCTCGATTTCACAACTTTGTCCTTTCTCTCCTAGTGAGATTTGACTTGGGGGCATAGATCCTTCCATACCTTTGTTTGTGAACAGGCAAGTTTCTGCGCGTCTCCAAGATACCAAAGTATTTCTGGGAATGAGGCTGTCCTGTGAACGGATTCGTAGCCGAATCCTCTGCCCTGGAAGCCTGCGCTGCTGTCGTCTCGCGGCGTGTCATGCCCGCCAGAGGCTCATCGCCCCAGCCATTTGTGGTGTCTTGATACATGTGCGCCAGGTATGGATTGTACATTTCTCCGCCATTGGCGCCGTCTCCCATCCTCGACTTTTTCCTAGATGTCTCGTCGGCGTTGGAGCTGGCGCGTTTGCTTGTCCTCGGTTCGTGCGAATCCGACATGTTTTGCGTCTTTTTAATGTGGACGGGAGGGCGGGGAGGCCACTCTTTTGTAGAGTCTCCGGTCCCAAATTGCAGTGATGCACTACCAAACGGAAAATGGCCGGGTGGGTTCAGTTGCTGCAGACTTGTGAGGAATTTCGTTTTGTCTCGGCCAGATGGGGTTGACATATCTGGAGATCGAATTTTTTGGCGGGACCTAGCCTGATCTTATCGATAAACAGGGACCCTTGCTCGGGAACAGTGTGCGAACGATGAGACACCGGATTCACGATGAGTGTGACAGACGGCGCGAATCGAGAAAAATGATAGTATGAAGCTGCTATAATGCCAGAAAGACGCTGAAATCGCAGTGGAAATGCGCAAACGGATCATGGAACCTGCGGAGTGAGAGGCCTCGAAGGACGTCTTGTACTACACCATGAGCGCACACTGTGCGCACCTCCATCTCACTTCACCAGGTACCACAAAAAAAGTAGCATTACAGAACTCGTGTGCAACCCCCCGCCACCATCATCCCTTGATAACATCCTATCCTACTGTCAAACCAGCGAGTGTTGTTGATTTGCCGTAAGGTCGTTTCGAAAGTTCCAATTGATCTCGAGCGAGGACATTGGTCCTGTTGATTCAAGTCAAGGCAAATCCGGGCCCAGCAAGCTTTCGCGGCAGGCGTCGAAGAAATCTGGTAGGACATTTCTTGCCTGCAGCTTACGCGATGTCTTTTGAAGCACCAGACATTTCAATGGGTGATTCCTTTGGGTCCCAAAGACCCGCGTTTCACCTTGGAAATCATAGCTCGGCTCGAGACACGCCTCTCACGGACCTGCAGTATGGATATCTGCTCAACCAAGGTGTAAGTTATGATGCTCCTCTTTCGTGCAATGAATTCAAAGCTACGAGTCCAGAATATACAAGAAATTCAAGAGGTGGCCAAATTCACAAAGTTGGCTGACCAGCGCTCCTTCTCTCTGTTGTTATCTTCTTATAGATCAACTTCGCCACGACACCAGTCACGAACCGACACTTCAAATCAAGAGTCTTCAAGCTCGTCTCAGACCACCTCTCGCTCTTGGACCAAGCTGCCGAAGCACCCACCAGCACGCTGACCGCATCACGAGCCGACCCCATCATTCCACCGCTTACTCCCGACGACACGGGCTTGTTTCCGTCACCCGCGGTAAACACGTATACGGCGTATATCAGTCCCTGGATTGACCTGTGCTCCACGAATCCCTTGATTGCGAGCATTTCGCGCCAAGTGCTGAACCTCGAGGTCAACTACGCCAATTTTTGCGGCGTGCGGAGCATTGTCATTGCTGGGCCGAGCCGTGATGCCTCCCCCAATGGCGGAAACCAGGCTTTGGCGCAGTACTCGCGCGCGGTGCAGGAAGCTCTGACGATTGGGAGTAGCTTGACCTTCTTGATTCACATGCCCATGTATCGGGAGCCGGAGGACGAGCAGGCTGTCGAGACACTGGCGTCGCTGGAGCTACAGTTAAATAAGGGGAAGGGACACGAAAGGGCAGCAACAGCAAATGGGTCGGAGGAAATCGACTTGTTTGCGGCGTGGGCATCGTGGCACCATGTGAGGAGTACATGTAACTATAATATGAGATTACATGTCGGTAAGTTTCTTCGTCTCTTTGATCATGAACACCTTTTCAACTTCATTACTGTCATGTCGGAAAAGAGTCTACATCGTCTCCCCTGCAACAAAGACACGGAAAAGAAGACTGACCTGATCTCTTTTTCCGATTCCATCTTGCAGCCCTTCAGATTCCCAAAGTCATGCCCGAAAAGGACTTGCAAAACAGATGGTTCGCGGAGCCTATGCATTACTTGACCATCGGGCCGAACACATTCCAGAAGAACAAGGCTGGATACCCAACACTTTCGAAGAGCCATCAGGAAATGATCTTCAGCTACATGCGACTAAGAGCGGTTCCTTGGATTCTACTATGTGACGTCGGTCCTGATGCTTCCAACTTCAAGGTGGACGACATGTCCATTCTGTCCATGGACAACCGACCTCCCATGACGGAGGAAGACTTCCCAACCCTTGGCGCCGCTCATGCTCATAGCTCGACAGCCGCCACGTCGACGACTCAGGGCCCGTCGATGGTACGCGCCGGTGCTGATGCTCATATCGCGTATCTGCAATGGCTGGAGAATCAGCAACCGCCCTTTGGAGCGCTCGAGTCACCGACATTGACGAGCTTTCAGGATTGGCTGCAGTCGCCTCTGCAGCCGTTGTCAGACAATCTGGAATCAGCCACCTACGAGGTCTTTGAGGGCGACCCTGTCAAGTATGACCAGTATGAGGCTGCTGTCATTGAGGCGCTGTCCGAATGGGAAGAACTCAATTTGCCAACATCGTCTGAGGACGGGGCTGTCGTTATTGCCGTGGCCGGCTCGGGAAGAGGACCGCTCGTCACGCGCGCCCTCAGAGCGGCCGAGTTGACGCAAGTGAAAGTGCAAGTCTGGGCCGTGGAAAAGAACCCCAACGCCTACGTTTACCTCTTGCGCCAGAACCAGACCGTCTGGGGCGGCAAGGTCAATGTCGTCAAGACAGACATGCGAGCCTGGAAAGGACCTCTTGTGGCATCGTCGGCCTCGGCCTCGTCGAGTACTCAAACAGAAGCGGCGACGGCGACAGAGCCCGTCTACGGCAAAGTAGACATACTCATCTCAGAACTCCTAGGCTCATTCGGAGACAACGAGCTCTCGCCCGAATGTCTAGACGGCATCCAGCACGTTCTCGCCCAACCGCACGGCATCTCCATCCCGCAGTCCTATACCGCACACATGACGCCCATTTCCACGCCCAAACTCCACGCCGACATCCTTGCCCGCTCCGCTACCGAGGCCACCGCCTTCAGCACTCCCTGGGTCGTGCGCCTGTACGCCCTCGACTTTGTGTGCCAAAAGGTCCCCGGGCACCCGCGTTTCCAGCAAGCCTGGGAATTCACCCACCCGGTCCCGGAATCTACGCTGCAGAGTATCGAGGCTCGTCGCTCGGGAGGCATCATGGGCGGCGGCGGTGGCAGCATGGCCGGCGCAGCGGGTGCCAACGACCACAACTCACGATCCTGTCACGTAACCTACGTGTGTCGCACGCAGGGCGTCACTCATGGCCTAGCCGGCTACTTTGAGTCAACTCTCTACGCATCGCGACTTGATCAAGACTTGAGCCTGGAGGACCGGAACAAGGTCGAGATCAGCACGCATCCCGAGCGTATTGACCGCAAGAGCAAAGACATGATTTCCTGGTTTCCCATTTTCTTCCCGCTCAAGGAGCCGCTCTCGTTCCCGGCAGACACGGAACTCGAGGTTAGCATGTGGCGACAGACAGATGATAGCAAGGTGTGGTATGAGTGGCAGGTGGAGGCGTGGACGTGGGTGAGTGCGTCGACGCGCATCAGGGTAGGCGGGTCGGGTTTGTGTTCCAGTCGACAGCTTGCTTGCCTGATGTGAAGATGAAGCGAGAAAAGGGCAAACGAAAAGAAGGAAGGAAACGGACAGAGAATACAAGAAATTCCCGTGGTTTAGAATGTTCTACATGGAATTGTTGGGGTTTGCACGAGCAGCAGGTGGCCACTGTTGATATGTATTGTTTTGGTGGTTGCATTTGGCGGTTGCATCTGGCGGCTGCATTTGGCGGGATTCCGGGAGGTATTCAACATTGGGAGATGTGACGTAATTCGAGAGAATTGGACCGAGGCAAATCGGGACTCATTTCTGTGTGTTGTTCAATCATACCCTCCTGACCAAAGAGAACAGCGAATACACAGATAGCGCTTGTCTTCGCAGATGCGTTTCTTGAACTATCGTGGTCAAAGGAGCTTGCTTGTATAATGCTCACTTGTATAAGTTCAAGTGTCCATGCGCGTCTCGTTGGTCTCATTATTAAGTTGAGGTGCCCCGCCACGTCCATCACCTCCATCACACGGACAGAGTCACCATCCAGTTGTAACTTGCCGCAACCACCTCGACGACTATTGCAGACATTGCTGCGACGACCTCTTCAATCTCTGAAACTAGCCAATTTCAATCTCTCGAACTGCCGCAATACATCCAACATGTCGTCCCAAGCTTCTCATCCTGCCCTGATGATCCCCGGACCGATCGAGTTCGACGATGCAGTGCTCCAGTCCATGTCCCACTTCAGGTATGTCACATAAGCGCACCTTCACTCAAGAGGCTCAACTGGCCCATTGGCAGCGTCAACCACGAAGGAGCGGGCTATCATGGCGGTAATTTTTGACTGACGGGCCGGCGGCTTATGAATTGAACAGTGAGAGCCATGTCGGGCCTGCTTTTGTATCAATTTTTGGTGACACTCTGGCTATGCTGCGCAAGCTATTCCAAACAACAAACCCATCTTCGCAACCCTTCGTCATCAACGGTTCCGGCACTTTGGGCTGGGACATTGTTGCCGTCAACCTGGTGGAACCAGGCGAGGACGTTCTCGTTCTGAGCAGTGGCTACTTTGGTGATGCATTCGCCGATTGCTTCGCCGCCTACGGCGCCAAGGTCACCACCATCACTGGGGCCGTGGGCAGTCGACCGCAGCTCGACGAGATCGAGAAGGCGCTCAAGGAGAAGAAGTACAAGCTCATCACCGCAACTCACGTCGACACTTCCACTGGCGTCTTGTTTGAGCTCAAACCCTTGACCGACTTGGTCAAGCGCGTGTCTCCAGAAACCTTGATCATCGCCGACGGCGTCTGCAGTGTTGCCTGCGAGGAGATTGCCTTTGACGACTGGGGTCTGGATGGTGTCATTACCGCCAGCCAAAAAGCCATCGGATGCCCTACCGGTCTGTCCATTTCCATGTTCAGCGGGCGTGCTATCGATGTAGTCAAGAACCGCAAGACTGAGCCAGCCACCTACTTTGCTTCCATGAAGCGTTGGCTTCCCGGTAAGCATCGCCTGACAAAATCTTTTTATGCCATACCAGAAGAGAATAGAAGATGAGTAGCTAAACTTGCGTCCAGTCATGCAAAACTACGAGGCCAAGAAGCCCTCTTACTTCTCTACTCCTTCGCCTCAGCTCATCCGCGCCTTGCACACTGCTGTCGGCCAGGTCCTGGCTCGTCCTCTGTCCGAGCGCTTCCAGAAGCACATTGAAGTCTCCGACAAGGTCAAGAAGGCTGTGGCCGACCTTGGTCTGAAGGTCGTCGCCGCCAAGCGCGAAGACCAGGCTCATGCGATGACTGCAATCTATCTACCCGATAGCGTCAGCGGCCCTGACCTTCTTCCCAAGCTGTTGAACAAGGGCATCATCTTCGCCAGCGGTCTACACAAGGAGATTGGCAGCAAATATGTGAGGTTCGGTCACATGGGACCATCGGCTGTACGTTTGCGCTTCTCTGCTCCTGCATTGCTTCACTGTCCAGCGAATTGCTAACGTTTCTCCGCTCTAGATGGACCCCAATAAAAGCGACATCGACAACGCCCTGCAGGCTCTGAGGGATGCTCTGGCTGAGTGCGGATATAAGCCGTGACTGAAGGGACCGACGTGTTGCGAGTGGAAGAGAAGCATGTTGTGAGGTAGACCGCGGGACCAAGCTCTTGTACGAGCATGGCGTGTTCGTGAATAGCAGACGCCTGTGTTGTAACTTGTGTTACAACTTACAACACCCGTCACTCTCAGCACCAATTTTTGGTCCTTCCTGCAGACATGTTCACACATGCATGACGTTATAAATGGCTAGACTTGTGAGTAGAAAGACTTGTGAGTAGAAAAAATGGATGAGGCGCGCCCTTGCGATCAGATCATAGATGTGCTGCCGTATGTATCTTCTGCCTCTTTGCGGGCCCATTTCGAAGCCGACAAGCAAGAAAGACACGCGAGATGATATACATAGACCGAAACACTGCCATGAGGGAGCTTGCGTTTCAAGGCGGGCAAACAGGCGCTTAAATGTCAGCAACTTGGTGCCACAGCCTTACCGGAAGGACCAAAGACGATCGCAGTCGCACGGCTTCGCGCACGCAAAAGTACCGAGTACGCGAATCTGCAGCGTCGCAGTGACCGTCGCGCTGTACACATACAACAGACCCGAAAGCGAGCCGTCGAATCCCAACGTTTTATGCCAGAGCCGCAGTAAGCTGGCAGTAGAGGTGCATACAAACCCAGTAAAAGCCTGGCATTATGCATTATCGCACTTGTGACCTATCTTGTCTGCCCGTCCGGTTTGCCTTGCGTGGTTCCCGCGTGTTCTCTGCGTTTTCCTGCGTTTTCCTGACTGTTCTGTCCACCGAATGGACCCGCTGAAGCCTGCACCTAATACTCACTGTTGCCGCCCCCAGCCTCCCTTGGGCCTTTGCATCACCCAGCGCCTCTCCAGTTCTCCAGTCCTCCACTCCAGTCCTCCAGTCTCCACCAGCCTTCTTATGACCTCGAGTTCCTCGACCACAAGTTCATCTGCCTCGCGACGCAAGCTGCTGCCTCCTCACACCCTCGCCGCATTTTATCCGCCTTTTCCTTTCACCCCCAAAAGAGAGATCCCTCGCCTTTTACACCCCGTCAGAGCTGTCATCTTTGCCGCGACGCGCTGCACACGCCCTTCATCGTGTGCGCTGCGTGAGCTTCGCCTGTCGTCTGCAGATTGCGAGACCTTTCTTTCCCCGCCCTTGGTTTTGCTCCTCTTCGTCGCTAGCCTCGTCTTGCTAAGACCATGGCTGTCACGATTGAAGAGCTCGACAAGTTGTGTCAGACCTTTTACGAAGGTCGCGGGGAGCCGGTACGTGTTTTTATGCCGCCAGAAATGAACCCAAAGTACTCTCACCTTGGCCATGTGCACTGACGCTTCTTTGTTTCTGTTTCTTCCGTTTGCCCTCTGCAGCAAAAAGCCGCCCAAATCGCGTTGAATCAGGTAAATAAGTGCCATTCAATCCTCTACCCACCTACCGAGAGTATCGATTTTTGGCAAAGGCAGGGAAGAACGTCCCTACAAGATCGGACTCGACACCCAACATCGATTTGCGAAAAGCTTGAAGCTGCTTTAGCTACTTGGTGACCAAAGGAATTTTTACGGCAAGCTAACTTTGCGATGCTAGTTCAAAGAAGACCCGAACTCATGGCTCCTGGTAGACGCGATTCTCACCACCGCGCAATATCCCCAAACGAAATGTACGTGCACCACGAACCACACCAGGGAAGAATAGAAGGGGACAAGGGCTTGCCCGCCTTTCTCAAGCAAACGAGCACAAACTTTCTGTGTAGAATACTGACTTTGCCCGTGTTTCAAGACTTGGGTTTGCAGGTGCTGGACAATGTTATTATGACGAGATGGAAGGTTATACCCCGTGATCAGTGTCTGGGTACGTGCCAAATAGACCCCCAGCTCGCTGTAGACCTGCGCATCTGAGACCTAATTTACTCGGATAGGTGTTCGAAACTTTATCGTGCAATTCATTCTCCTTACTGCCAAGACTGAGGAATCTTTGAGAACAAACAAGACGCTGCTAAACAAGCTCAATCTCGTTCTCGTATCTCTACTCAAACAAGAATGGCCTCACTACTGGCCCTCGTTTATCAATGAGATCTTAACCTCTTGTCATGCAGGCCTCTCCGTTTGTGAGAACAACATGATCGTCTTACGGTTGCTCTCTGAAGAGGTTTTCGACTACTCGGCCGAGAAGATGACGTCGACCAAGACGAGGAGTCTCAAGCAGACAATGTGTGCTGAATTCTCACAGATCTTCCAGATGTGTCAAAGTATTCTCGCCACAGCCGACCTACCCAGCCTTATCCAAGAAACCCTCGAGACCCTCTTGCGGTTCTGCAACTGGATTCCTCTGGGCTACATTTTCGAGACGGATCTGATCGAGACTCTGCGCACGCGCTTTCTCGCCGCTCCCGAATTCCGTAACATTACTCTTCAGTGCCTCACGGAAATTGGAGGCCTTCAGACCGGTGGAACTGCCCAGTCCGCCCAGTACCAGGAGCAAATAGTCAAAATGTTCACCGAAACATTGGGCACTATCTCGAACCTCATTCCTGTTTCGCTGGATCTGAAGAAGACGTACCGTTTGGCCAATTCAAAGGACCAAGAGTTCATTCAAAACCTTGCTCTCTTTCTTAGCAATTTCTTTGGATCACATCTGCATGTGAGTTCTGGAAGCTCAGGCCCCCCCCCGCCATTTGGTCCACGCGAGTGGTCCTGTTGCTAATGACTTCTGCGTCACAGCTCATCGAAAAACTCCCGAACAGAGACTATCTCATGCATGGACACTATTACCTGATCAGAATATCTTCCATCGACGACCGTGAAATTTTCAAAATCTGCCTCGATTATTGGCTCAAGCTGGTTCAGGAACTATATGAGGAGATGCAGCAGCTCCCCGTTACCGACGCCAACCCGCTGTCGGCCATTGCTGGCGCACCCACCGGCACCGCCCCCTATCAATCCGCATTGGCGGCCTATCCTCTCCGAAAGAATACGTACAACGAGATTCTTTCCAATCTACGGCTTGTCATGATTGAGAAAATGGTCCGACCCGAAGAAGTGCTTGTCGTGGAGAACGACGAGGGAGAAATCGTGAGGGAATTCGTCAAGGAAAGTGATACTGTTCAACTGTACAAGACGATCAGAGAATGCTTGGTCTACCTGACCCACTTGGATGTGGTCGATACGGAAAACATCATGACGGAGAAGCTAGCCCGCCAGGTGGACGGATCCGAATGGTCATGGAACAACTGCAACGTTTTGTGCTGGGCTATCGGATCCATCTCGTTAGCCATGAATGAGGAAACCGAGAAGCGCTTCCTCGTTACGGTCATCAAGGACCTCTTGGGTCTCACCGAGATGAAGCGTGGCAAGGATAACAAGGCTGTCGTGGCGAGTAACATCATGTACATTGTCGGCCAATATCCTCGGTTCCTGAAGGCACACTGGAAATTCCTTAAAACGGTCGTCAACAAACTGTTCGAGTTTATGCATGAGTCTCATGAAGGTACGATTTCATCCCTCTCCCCAACCCCCTTATTCCTGACTGCCCCTTTTTGCTTGCGAAACGGCCAAGTATCCAATGCTAAACTAATGTGATTGCTTTACATAGGTGTGCAAGACATGGCTTGCGATACCTTCATCAAAATTGCCAGACAATGCCGCCGACACTTTGTGGCACTCCAGCCTAGCGAGAAGGAGCCATTTATTGACGAAATTGTTAGAGTAATGGGCAAGATTACAGTTGATCTCTCTCCCCAGCAGATCCACACGTTTTACGAGGCTTGTGGCTACATGGTAGCGGCACAGGGCAACAAGCATCAACAAGAACGCCTGTTATCTGATTTAATGAGTCTGCCCAACGGTGCTTGGAGTGAGATCATCAAGTCGGCGGCAAAAGACCCGTCCTTCCTACAGAATGCCGAGACTATTAAGATTATCGGAAACATCATGAAGACCAACGTTGCCGCCTGTACCTCTGTCGGACCTTACTTTTATCCTCAAATTGGCCGCATCTATCACGACATGTTGGAGATATACCGCGCCACCAGCACGCTAATTTCGGAAGCTGTGACTCGAGACGGTACGTAAAGGAGGATTCAGAGTACATTGACGGAAATCCCTCGGAAGGAAATTCCCATTGACTTGCTAACGCTTTGCTGTGATTGAACAGGCGAGGTGGCCACCAAGATGCCCAAAGTTCGCGGATTGCGAACCATCAAGAAAGAAATCTTGAAGCTCATTGAGACGTATCTCGAAAAAGCAGAGGACGTGCAGGGAATCCGAACCCAGATGGTGCCGCCGTTGCTTGACTGCGTTCTCGTCGATTACAATCGCAACGTTGCCGGAGCTCGTGATGCAGAAGTACTGAAGGCCATGACGACACTCATCAACAAACTATCTGGTTTGATGGAGGATCAGGTGCCCGCAATCTTGGAGAATGTGTTTGACAGTACTCTGAGCATGATCAACCAGAATTTCTCCGACTACCCAGAGCACCGGGTGGAATTCTTCAATCTCCTCCGTACCATCAACTTGCATTGCTTCCCCGCATTGCTGAAGCTGGAGAACACACGATTCAAGTTTGTCATTGATTCGTGTTCTTGGGCCTTCAAACACGACAACCGTGATGTGGAAGCTGCGGGACTTTCCATGTGTCTCGAAGTGATTACCAATATTGCTGAGAAGACGGATGCAGGAACCGCTAACAACTTCTTCCAGCGCTTCTTCATGTCAATTCTGCAGGATGTTCTGTTCGTGATTACGGACAATGATCACAGGGCTGGGTTCAAAACGCAGTCCATGTTGCTCATGAAGCTGTTCTACTATGTGCATCCAGCCGATGGCACCCAGCCCAAAATCCAGGGACCAATCTACACGCCCGATCAAGCTCAGGCTGGAACCCCCAACAAGGACTATCTAACTACCTCAGTGATCACTGTGCTACGGAACGCGTTTTCCAACCTGCAGGTGTATGTTGCAACCCCCCCCTTTCTTACCAAGACAATAATGACATTTGATCGCGATTTATTGTCTGCCCAATTTGCTATTTGCTACTGACTCCTGTTTTAGTGCCCAAGTGACCACCTTTGTGGAAGGGATGCTAACCCTCAACACGACATATGATAAATTCCGACTACATCTGCGAGATTTCTTCGTATCGCTCAAGGAATTCGTCGGCGACAATGCAGAGTTGTTCCAGGAAGAAAAGGAGCAACAAGAACGCGAAGCTAAGCTGGCCGAAAAAGAAAGACGGCAAAAAGTTGGCGGTCTTTTGAAGCCGTCCGAGCTAGAGGACGAGGAGCTGTGACTGAACGAAGAGCTCAGAAGCGAGTTTGCGCCAGTCACAAGAAGAGAGTCGCAAGTCACCCCGGACAAAGCCAAGTCCCAGACGGACGTGGGAGATGGCTGGGAGTTTTACGACTTGTAAAAAACACCCACCCCTGGTCCTGTCATATGAGGAAAGAGCTGGCACAATTGTTCTCGGGTCGGCTATTCAAACCCATTTTGCATCAAATGGAGTCCTGCTCTCACGCTTTATTCTCTTTACCAGTTCATTTGAACTTTTATCTTCTTCTTTTCTGCTTTTTCTTTCACTTTCTTCCTTTTTCTTTTTTGAAATCTATTTTGACCCGCAGTGATACCAAAACTAGACGTATCATAGGGTGTACGAGGAGTGGCGCGTCTCAGTACTTCGTCCTATTCCAATCATGACGCGGCAAAGAAAACTGAACACGAAAAAAAAAAATCCAAAAAAAGGCAGATCGGAGACGGAAGCTTGAGTTGGCATTGCATTTAGTCTTTTATCGATTGGCAATAAGGGAAGGACGAGAGAGTAAAGGTATTTTCAAAAGAACAACAGTGCTGTCGTGGAGACGAGCTCCGAGACGGAACAATGTGCGAAGACGGGGGATAAAAAGGGGTAGTACGGCATTGGGGTGACTAGTTCAACTTGATTTAAGTACTGACTTGCCTCCTTAGGTGAGGACGAACAAATCGAGTGCGACAAATGGTAGGGTCCAGCAGTCGAGCCAAGATCCGGCTTGTAGGATCGTAGCTAGGTAGTAGAGAACGGTACCATGTGTGGCATGTGATAGATGAGGGCTTCTAGGATGGTTCTACACAGCTAAGCTAGGTAGTTTTGTGTGTTGTGTTTCTTATTTTCCGATATAAAAGGGTTCAGACGAGCAGGAGGTGGTGTAAGGTACATGTAAGTAGCGTGCACGGAGCGCGAACACTTGAATGAGGAGGTTTGTTGTCTTGAATCAGACGGTGGTGTCTGTGATGTTTAATCGAGGACGTAATCGTGTTGTTGAGGTGCATGAAGATGTATGTAGATAATAAATCACCACCTTGCATCGAGAAGTGCCCCCTCTCTGCCATTCTCATTTAACATGTTCCTTTCCTTTGCGATTTCTTGGTCTTTCCCTCTCGATTATGTCGCTCGTCTACGGGGCCGAGACGTACATAACACGTCGCAGACACCGAAAAACGTAGGACACATACAGGCAAGGCACATCACCCAAACGGTCACAACGAATTTTCCCGTCCGGAATAGAGAAACATGAAAGTCAGATTGGTATCCAGAACACTAGACGACGAGTAATGTGCTAACAAAGTATCAAAGAGGCAAAACAAATCCCACGCTTTTATGTATCCATGGGACCATGTCCCTTTCCCTATCCATATACCCAACTCTTTCCCATCTTTTACAGCCTCTCGATCTGCTTGTTCGAAAGAACACCCAAGAGATAAGAAACACTGAACAGAGATTCAAGAAATCGAAACAACTCAGACCAGATTCGTCTCCCTCGCAACCTATCTGTGTGCTTCTTGTCATCGTTCCAACATGGCGCCTTCTGTCAAAAGGTGTTTTGAGCTAGAGTGACAGGACCTGGCAAGTGGATGCAAGGCGATAAGCTGCGCCATACGCAAGGTAAGGTCGCTGTACAGATAGAAATATGCCCCCGTGTCCAATGTCGTATCCCCTGGTAAGGAAAAGGCAGAGAGAGACAGGCTCTTCAGGTGGATATCCTGCCGAGATATGCTTCCGTGATGAAAGTGTCCGGTGCAGAAATCGATACTCGGTTGTATTAGCGGACAACCCCTGTAAGAAAAAAAAGATGCATACCCACGACCCATAGGCTTCTGTGACCCGCCTCATCGCCTGAAGTTGCTCGAAGTTGCTCCCCATCAACATGGTATCAAGTCTACCTACCAGTGGACACCTCAGTCCTCAAATCCTCCAAACTCATCATCCTTGCCCTTTGCCCTCGCCGCAGCCGCCTTGGCCAGATTCTGCTCCCTCACCTGCCGAATCAGCTCATCTAGCTTCTCCTTCTCCAGCCTCTCCTCCTCCGTCATGGTCGCATTCCGCTCCGCATCCTTCTTCTTATGCCTCTTCTCGCGCCTCTCCACGCGCTGCTCATCCTGTCCCTGCCGATTACTCCACGCCTCATTCTTGCGCTTCCGTGACTTATCCGCCTTTCTCTTCTCTTCGACCTCGCCGTTGCGCAGCGCCTCCAGGGCCTCGAGGCGGGCCTTTTCGCGTGTCTTGTCCTTGTACGCAAAGGTGTCCCAGTCCATGTCTGTGACGCCGAGCGTCTTGTCGCCTTTCCAGCCCTTGAGCTCGGGCATGCGGGGCATGCGCAGGAGGCCCCATGCGCGGGCTAGATCGGCCCAGTCGAGGTCCGCGATGCGGAAGATGGAGGTTGCTTGGTGGGCGGCGTAGCTGCGCACCCAGCTGACAAAGGCCTTTTGTGCCTTGTCGTAGATGGCTCGGTCGGTTTTGGCGAACGCGCGCATCTTTTCGGTGGCTGCCGCGGCGGCGTCTTCTGGGATGCTGAGCTGCGGCTTTTGTAGAGGCGTGATGGGCGTTTTTCGGATTTCTAGAAATCGCACGTAGTCCTCTTCGCGTCCTGGGTGGAGCATCACCACCGCGAGGCCTTTTCTGCCCGCTCGGCCGGCTCGGCCGCTGCGGTGAATGAAGACTTTGGGATCGGATGGTGCGTCTATTTGCACGACCAGGTCGACCTGTGGGATATCGAGCCCCCGTGCTGCTAGATCTGTCGTGACCAGCACCGTTGGCGAGACGGAGCCCAGGAACCGGGCAAAGTTCTTTTGCCGCACCTTGGCTGGGAGCTTACCGTGGAGAGGGACCAAGGAGAAGCCCGTGGGGAGGAGGTCGGGCAGCACGTGTTGCAAGTAGTCCACTGCCGCACATGTTGATAGAAATACAATCGTTCGTTGCGGTGTAATGGGTAGCCGTTCGAGTAGCTGGGCCAGCGCTGGCAGTTTCTGTGCAGCCGGTTGCACGATGTAGGCCATTCGAAGACTTGCCGGCGTTTTGCGGTCTTCTACGATGCCTCCGTCCTTCATCTTGACCCGGACCTCGATCTTGACTGGGTTCCGCAGCCCGACGCGGATAATCTCTGAGACGGCTTCGCTCACACTAGCGCTAAACAGCCCGGTGCGTCTCTGTTTTGGTAATTGCGCAATGATGGCCTGAAGATCTTGTTTGAAGCCCAAATCTAGCAGCCGATCTGCCTCGTCAAGGACCAGCATCTCGAATGACGACTGCGGGCAATGCACTTGCGGCGACGAGAGCAGCTCGACAAGCCGCCCGGGGGAGGATATCAAGACATTGGGGCTGTGGCGAGTGAAGAACTGGAGGTCTTGGGCCGTCGTGGTTGTGCCACCGACGAGGAGCTGCGGCACAATGACCGGCGCGGTCGTCGTTGGCCTCTTCTCGTCATCCTTGAGGTAGGAGATGATGTCGGCCGACGGCGGGTGAAATTCGAGGAGCGACATGAGGACAGTGTGTATTTGGGCGGCGAGTTCTCTTGTAGGGGATATGATGATGGCGGCGACGTCGTGTCTTTTCGTGGGCTCGTCAAGGCGCAAGATTCGTTGCACAATGGGCAGCAGAAAAGCCATGGTTTTTCCACTACCGGTCACAGCCTGCGGGGAAACATTTTGTCAGAGTGCTATCACTGGGAATGTGAGTATTTAGTCAAACACGAGCCGACTCACCTCGACAACCACATCTTTGTTTCCCATGAAGTGCGGCATTGTAGCAGCCTGCACGGGCGTCATTTGCGAAAACCCAAGCGCTTGTACGGCGTCCAAGATCCATTGGGGAAGGGCAGGTCGAAGAGCATCCCAGGCTCTGGGGCTCCTCTTGGGGGCAACCTTTTCAGGCGCCATGACTGCCAGAATTGCAGAGTCGAACAAGTGACAATTCGTACAAGTTGCGGAATGTGATGGGACAGACAGAAGGGCCTTGCAAGTTGCTACAGCCTACAGCCTACAGGACAAAAAGTTGACGCTATCGCCAGATCTAATCTTATCAGCACGTGAGGCGCAACATTTGCGAACCAAGGAACGTTGGCTGGCCTCCACCGCCCAACCATGATCCGGCAGAATTCCCATCTTTCGGTCGTTCAAGGTTGAGAAAAAAAATTAAATCCGATATGCCCCTCAGTTCAGCCTCACTACGTCATTGCACAGCCGGCCGTTTTTGACCAACATCATCTCTGTCTTTCTCTCTCCCGACCCCTCTACAGCATCCCACATGTGCGCGCCGTGCCGCCGTACACCGAAAACGAAGTTCTCCGTGTTAATTGCGTCATGCAGTGGGGGGTATCACCTCTACTGCATATCCAAACGTCTTCACCCTGGATCCGATAGGGCGGCCGGTCGGCAGTTCACCACAGAGACACTCGACCTTGTATAGTCCCTTTTATGACCTCGACTCTAGCGCTGACGGACACCCCTCCTCTTCCATGCGCCGCTCGCGCCGAGACGAACACTCCGACTCCGACTCCGACCCCGAACCGCATCTTGGCTCCTCGTCATCTTGGCCCCTTGCGCCGGAGCATCGCCAGACTCTCTGGCCATCTACGTTTGCGTGCCTTCATCGCCTTCTCGTTGGTGTAATTCGGTGCTCTGCTCTACCGCCTGTTTCCTTCACCATGGCTCTACGCCGCAGGGCAGCCGCCATTCCCGAGATCCCCCGTGTTACGTCACCGAGTCCGGCGCCTTTGGAGCAGCGGCATCATATCGAATATGCGGCGCCGAGGACACGTTCCGCCGCACGGAGAGACACGATACTCTCGCAACAGTCTCTAGGAAAAGCAGAAGAGGAAGAGGAAGAGGAAGAGGAAGAAGAAGAGGACGACGGCTCACTCTCGGGCGACGACCCTCCTGGAGCGGCGCGAAAATCTCGAACAAGAAGCAGATCGCCCATCGACCCTCCACGACGGTCTGCGCGCAAGACACGCAGCACCAACAACAACAACACGAACCCATCGACACACCCATCCACCTCCAAAAAAGCAACCACCGAGACGATAAAAACAAGCGCCCACGACAAAGCCTCTCCAGAGAATGGCCATCTTGCGCCTCCGCAACCCTCAGGCTGGTCATACTCATGGCGTGACTTCAGCCGCAGTCCCAGCCCCATGGGTCTCATCCCCATCCATCGACATTGGCGAACATTTGTACACAAGCACGAAGTTCCCCGCAAGGTCCTCCATGTTTCGATTGGTGCCTTTGTGGTATGGTTATACATGACGGGCGCACGCACAGACGCAGTTGCGCCGTATCTCATGGCGGGTCTGATTCCTATCGCACTTACGGATTTCCTACGGCACCGATATAGTTCCGTAAACGGGTTCTACGTGCGCTGTCTGGGAGCGCTGATGCGCGAGAGTGAGTATACTGGCTACAATGGCGTCATCTGGTACCTGCTGGGTACGTGGACTGTCTTGTATTTCCTCCCCAAGGATGTTGCTGCGGTGAGTGTCCTTCTGCTGAGCTGGTGCGATACTGCGGCGAGTACGTTTGGGCGGCTCTGGGGCAGGTACACACCGCGTCTTGGCCGCGGCAAGTCTCTGGCTGGGTCATCGGCTGCGTTTTTGGTTGGTGTCGCCTCGTCGTTCTTCTGGTATGGCTGGCTTGTGCCTACGTTTGGGCCTATGCCCGGGGATGAGGACTTCATGTTCAGGGGTACTTTGTCGTTGCCGTCGACTGCGAGACTTGCTCTGGGCGTCTCGGAGAGCGCAGCTACTATATCGGGGACGTTGGCTGTGGCCGTTTTGAGCCTATGGAACGGATTCGCGGCCTCGGCGAGTGAAGCTGTCGATCTTTTCGGATGGGATGATAATCTGACCATTCCTGTTCTCAGCGGTATCGGGATATGGGGGTTTCTCAAGGTCTTTGGATGATCGAGTTTTCCTAAGCGAGCACGCACTCCGATCAGGTGGGCTTTGTTTAACTACATAATCGCCATTCATCGTTTTTTTCTTTTTTTTTTCACTTTGCCACAATTTCATTACGCGTCCACGATTTGGGTATGCATGTATGCGGCAGGCGTTTCATGGACGGAAGAGATATCAGGAGTCAGTAAAGGTGGCGCTTCGGCTGAGCATGACCGTGAAAAGGCAGAAGTCTTGTAATAGATACATATGCGAGAGTGTATGAATAATACCTAATCGGTCAAGTAAAGCACCTTCGTGCAATTCTCGCGTTGTGAGCATCTTTCTTTCTTTGTGTGCAGCACCCGCGAGCGCATACTTGCCTTGCCCACTTTGCTGGCCTGCGAGTTTTGACAGTATTCGTCAGACCAAAACAGTCACAAGCAATGAAGCTTGGCTTTTGGGCCAGCCTCGTGAGGGAGAGGCACTAGATGGACCCTTTTCCTTCGTAATGGCTCGGCCTCCCGTATTCTCGGCATACTTGCACCCGTAGTCCCTCGTTTCTTACTTCATGCGGCTCACGCTGGAGTGGACTGTGTTCCCATCATCACGTCCGCGTGCGTAGTCCACGGGCTGACTGCATGCATGCATGCAGGCTTCCGTGTCGATAAAAATATCTCTGCGGCGAGCACAACACACGGGGTTTCTATATGCGCATATGTGTACACCTCGCGTTGTGGACATCTCGATGGATTTTTCGTAGCCTCCTTTTTTAGCCCTGTACCCGAGTCTCAATTCTGGCCTCCGTCGTCTGGCAGCCTGTACGTACTCAACTACGTAGAGGGAAGCTGATGGCCACTGCAACATATCCAGCACCTCGTCTATACCATTCGATCGGAAGCTATAGGAGTCAATCACACGTATGATCGGCGCAAGGATGGATCATCAATGGAGCGATAAGCCGGCGTTACCAAATGTTGTCCAAAGAAATGCAAGAGGTATACTCCGTAGAAATCATCGGCACCTGCCATTCTACCCGGATCGTCGCTAGGGCTGAGTCAATGAGCTCTTTTCCCTCGCTTCCTCGCCCCGCCACGTCGTAGTTGTGCCCGAAACGAACAAGATGGTGTGCGCGCACTGCGAGTTTGGCCGTAGTGTAGTGAGATGGTACATACGTACTCGGAGCTCGATGAACCCTGTTGATGTGTTATCTTGCGGAGTATTGACCCAAAATGTTGATGCTGATTCATGTGCCGCACGCGCTTGCTAGTGTCGTCGGGTCTCGCGGTCCCTATAGAGAAAGTGAATCTTTTTGGATTCTCCTCAATGTCGAAAGAGGTGCCGAGCTAAGGCTGGATGGATGGAGAGCACGCGCCTTTTCTTTCTTCTTTCGTTTAGCCCAGTCTCAGAAGGACTCTTTCAGAAGTGATGGACTGGTTTTAACCTGAATTTCTGGACGGGTGCATGACGGGGAATCAATCATCTTGAATCATTCCGGCAACTGACATACCTCTGGCGTTCGGAGGCTCCGGGAGCCGTGGTCGCTTGTGTCTCAGCCGCCTTCATATCATTCACATCTTGCCAACCACACTCAATAGCACCAGACTTGATGAGAAACATGTGAGATTGACTCAATGGAGACTATCCATTGGCCATTGGCTGCTCTCATGTACATCTTTCGCGGGAGCTGACGCAAATCCGGCTGCTCTATGCACATGAAGGGGTAAGGTTGGGCAGCGAGAGCGTTCGCCTTGCCGTACACGGTACCATGTCACTTACACGCCCCCTCCATCATGGCATCTCTGCCCACATGTTTGATCTGGATGCCTGGTCCGTTCAATCAGCCACGGAAGAAGCGGACAAGATTGGCTCGATATCGGCTTCCAGAGCACGTCGGAAGTGCTACAAAGTGAGGACGAATGATTAGCGCAATGCATGTCGAAGCTAGAGCCCAAAATAGGACTTCGTCTCCGGCAACATGACGGAGGCTTGGATCGATTATATCGAAGTCTGGAGTGCATGGCAGGGAGGAGCGAAAGGGCACGGAAGTACTACCGGTGTAGACGGCCTGCATCCATCAAGTCGCGGTATTATGGATAATTAGTCAAGAGCTCGTCATGATTTCCACAGAGAGGAGGAAGCCGTCCGTGGACGTTGGGCAGATCAGTCAACCAACCAACCAGTCTTGATGTCTGGATTTCAGATACTCTAGATACTTCGAATATTTCATGTAGCACACGGACGCCGCCCCGGTGCTGGCCTTCGGAGCGTTATGTGGTCGACATCTTGATAGCGCATCATCCAGAGGGTGCGCAACAGTAGGTAGATGTGTGTATCATGAATGCATCTCTGCCTGAGAATACAGCTCATTCCCCCTTCAGCGTCGTCCCTCGATGTGTGTGCCGCACGAGTCACGACTGACATGGAATTACAGACGACGACGGCCAGTCGAGCTGCAGGACCGAGCCAAGGGCGCGCTGCATCGGCGGTAATTACGCATCGGAATTCAATGCTGCTTGTGCCCAATGTTAGACTGGCCGCGCTTATTCGAGGTGATTCAGGCGTTCGTGTGATGCGACAGATTCGCCAACCAGTCCGGTCAGTTGAAAAGTGGCGGTACCTGCTTTGTTACTGCCGGTCCTTGGGACGGCCAAGCCAGACCAATCCCTTGGGTCATTCCCACGTCTCGTCTTCGGATGGTCTGTCTCGTCACTCACACGCCGTTCCAATGGATTTCGTTCCAATGGCTTTCGGGCTGCAGTCGAAGATTCGTGGCTCTGGCGTGGCTTCCCATTTGAGTTGTCGCGTCCGTTGTGCTGCCATCTTCGCCACCACCACAGAGCATCACCTCGAGTTCCCGACTGTTGACGTAGCCGATTCTCTGTTGCTCTGTCGAGCTGGTCATTATATGGTCATCGGACAGAAACTAAAGACGAAGGCAAAGACCATTTTCGCATTACATTAGGTACCTACCTCTTACCTCCTGGCCCATAGCCTTGGTGGGTTCCTCCCCTGACCAGTGACACGACATCTTCGCGCACCGAAGCACTGTGTCGTCATCAACCCAACCTGAGTGGCTGTTTTGACTTCATTTCATTTTTCTTGGACTCAGCATACGAGTCGTTTCCCCTACTCGAGTCTTAACAATTCCAGGTTACACGCCCCTTGACAAGATGGATGTGCTATACATTACTGGCGCATGCGTAGCATTGCCCGTTGGTCAATGCTGTCTTTTTCTCACACCCTCTCCTTTGAGATGTCCAATTATATCCCACGTCGAGTCTACTTCCTTGCGGCTTACACGATGGAGGAAGTCGGTTCATGATAGTGATACATACCTACAGGCTACAATACACATGCTTATTAGGGCAGATTCGCTCCACCGCCCAACCCCTCCCTGTTAGACTTTAGTCCGTCGATCCACCAGTGACCACATGCAAGCCGCCCGGATCGTCTTCGTCTTTGTCCTATAGCTCCCATGTCGTATCTTCCCCATTGCTCTGTTATAGAACTCAAGCGGGGTATAAGAATAATCAAAATGATGACATGAAAGCCGACAAGTTTGTTTCATTGGAAGCATAATTGCCGGGGGAAAAGGTATAAAAGGGGTCATCGTGTTCGAATGTTTCCAACTCTTTCTTCTTCTTCTTCTCTTTCTTTCCGTTCCTCACAAAGACCTGTTCAAGCACTTCCAAGTTTAAGCCACGAGGCCATCTCACTTTGTCCAAGTCGCACCGCATTCAGCTCGCGTGCAGAGAGTCGCACTGCCTTGCACTGCCTTATACGCCGCCAAGCGTCGCTGAAGTACCTTGTCTCTCAGCCAAGGACTCGATCAAAGCAGCACATTACCATTGTCTGTTCTATAAATTACTTACGAATTTGCCGATACCCATTCGTATTTTTTGTTTTCATCTTTCACACAAGTCTTCATCACACTCCAACGCGCCGAAAGTTTTCAAGCCTGACGCATTTACGTTCTCGATATCTCCTCTACAGCCAAAGCTCTCCTTTACAGCCAAAGCCGCCATCATGTCTGGGACATTTCAGACCATGTCTTACTGCATGCCAATGCCGATTCCTGGGAAAGACGGCCAATTCCCTACGTACAGCCCCAGCCACTTCTCAACATCTCCTCCCGAATGCGAAGACTCGGTCAGCTCAGCGTCTTGCGTGCCGTCCTATAGCAATAGCGGCTTCACCGGCACGCAGGCGAGTTATGAGGGCAGCTCTCGTGACTACGATAGCACCAACTCTGCAAGTGGCATTGAATTCCAGGAGTACATGCAAGAACGCTTTTCCAATTCCTTCAACCCGATCCCTCTGGACCGAAGTGTGGCGGTCCAAGCCCAAACGTGAGCCATCCTTTCTCGTCCTTTGAATCATCAGGCGGTATCTCGTATCATCATCTTTGCTCTCTTCTTCAACGCAAGTGATGAGGAGAACGGAGGATCGCTGAGGGAGCAGTGACTCTCGCTGATACGTGCGGTCCGAAAATCACCGTAAACAGTGAAGAGTGCACCGAGAGACAAAAATAAGAGAAAAAAGCTAATGTGAAGCTCTCATAGTTCCGGGCTGCTAAACGCAAAGCATCGAGAACTCCTCGATCTGCAGAAACAGGCGCAAGCCCGTCTTGCCAAGACGAGGCAGAGGTTCCGGGATGGTCTGCGTGACGCGCGCGAAGTGAGAGGCGACTTGGAGTGGACGCAGAAGAAAGTTTCGTGAGTATTCGGCGATTCGCCCGCCCGCCTTGTCCGCATGCCTTGTCCAGCTGTCTGGAAGACTTCATGGCTTGAGTATCCGGAGTTGCACCTACTTTCATGGAATCGAGATGAGTTAACCATTTTGCACCGTTGCGTGTACTAGAATGCTACAAGCCAAGGCTTCTCGCAAGCACCCCAATGAGTATCGCAAGGCTCGCGAGAGATACCCATCTCCAGACTCTGACTAGGTACTAAGCTTGTGTCAGTTGAGCTAGTGGCCACTGGCCACTCACGAGTCACGACCATTTTGCACTCCTTCCATTGATCAGTTTTGCGAAGCGACCGGAGCAGCGAGGGCGTTCTTTTGCATTTTGGGCTATACGCCGTGCATTGTTTTACTACACAGAGCCACATTTCCAAGGGGAGGAAGCATCCCTGAGCTTTATACGTCGTCTTCCTGGGGATCGCCGCAGCAGGTGTGATCATATTCGGAGCGCATGGCTTCGGGATGTGGTAGCCAGATCGCGCGGTAATCTTACATCTAGGTAGTTGCTTCGGTGTGGTGCTCGTATCGACAAATGGCAACCCATGAGGCTGGCGATGCTGAGGCACCTCTCTCAAAATGGCCTCTTCCATGGCAAGACGCCAACGAGTGGGGGGCTTGAGGCTATTTTCACGATGAGCATGACGCATGAATCATGATTGAGCGAACAGGTGGGACGAGATTGAAAGGAGTTCCGTTGATGATTATGTTAAGATCTTGATATCTTTGTAATATAGTGGGAGCCTGGATCACGTTTTCCAGGACCCTGGGCGTGTGAGGATTTGACAACCTATTTTTACAAGAGGCACCCTGTTCCATCCGGCTGAGCGGCACTATTAGGCGTCAAATCATAAGCGTCCATATCGCCGTATACAGCAGGAGGGCAAGAGGGCGGATAGTTTGTGGCTATGGTGCCTCCTCGGATGAGAGTGTCGATAGCAACACACACAACTCTAGACCCCAGTCAGGGGTCCAGTGACTTTCAAACATGAGCAACCGTCCGTGAACTTCTAGGCCCTACGTAGGTACAGCTGATGCAGGCACCACGTACAAACTTCTTCCAGATTGTCCATCACACCACCGAGTTTCTTTTTCTTTTTTTTTTAGAAAAGGTGGTGTAGGCTGATCATGTACGTATATATACGTGACCATGTGCCTATTTTTCTGATTTCACGACCAAAAAGTGCCCTCTCTCTCATGCTCTTCCCGCCGGGGTTGAGCTCACCGCGGGAGCTCCCTAAGTATCAGTGCAGTCGTAGAGAGAATGTGGCAGATGCCACATTCAAGACCTGTCACCTGCCACCAAAAAGTGTTTCGTTGAATAACAAGCATCACGAGAATCTCGTCTTTTCGGCCGCAGCACCTTCTCAACTCGCAGCAACTGCACGGGAGGCCCTCGGGACCCAATCCCCATCCGTCTCCAACCCCATCGCTTTCTCGAGGCGCTCCCACGGATTCTCATTCACAGACCAGTCGTAGTACTCCTTTTGCCGATGCTCCTCGTGCTGCCTCTGCGCCGGTGGCCCTCCCGGCTGGGATGATGAGCCGCCCACGAATTCTATCCCGGGGGCTGGCCGAGCCGGTAACCCAGTGGGCGGCGGCGGTAACGAGCCTTGGCTTGCTTTTTGTAATGGCGTGGGGCTATCGCCTTCGACCTCGATTTTGTCCTCGTCCTCATCCTCTTCCTGCAGATCAATCTCTTCCGTATTGGCAGGCGTCTTCGCGCTGGGGACCCCCAAGGGCGTGCAATTCGATCCCGTCACGGAGACCCGCGCGTCTGTGGCGCTATTGTATCTTCTCTTCTTGGAGGGTCGGTCTTGGGCGCCGAAGGAGGAGAAGCCCATTGCTTGGGCCATGGCAGCGGCTTCGGCATCGGTTTCGGTGTCGGGGTCCATGTCTGGATCCATGGCAGGACTGTGTGTTGTTTTTCTTTTTTGAGGCTCTTGAGGGTTCATGTATTTATCTGCTTTTCTGTGTTTTACAGGAAGGCGATGAGAGTTCGGATATCTTGATCCCCCCTGTTGCCCGAGTGGACAGCTTCAATGCTTATTGTGATTTTGCGCTTCCTTTGGATTTGGCTAGACAGAAAGGTGGTACAGGTGCTCGGATGGCTGTCGTCGTCGTCGTGATGACAATCAATGCTGTTGCAGTTGTTGCTTGCTTGCCGTTGTGGAATTTTGTTGTCGAGGTGGGGCATTGTCAGCTCTGGAATGCCAAAGTCCGGGGGGTGGCTCCTTCCCGTGATCAGTGACGAAGATGTCACTACTCCGTACATAGACGCACTGTTGCTGATGTGTAGGTAGTAGGTACTAGGCGATATAACGAAAGCAGTTTTACAGTGCATGCCTTCTAGTCACGAAACAGTAGAGCCGAAGTCCGCCTTTCTCGTGTCAAGCCCTCCCGAGGTGATACCTAATCACGACGTGGAGCGGGAGGAAAAAGGGTGATGCAAATCTTCCCGCATCTACAGAGTAGAGCAGGTGTCGTTCATTTCGGATGCGTGAGATCCCGGTGGTTCAGGACATACAAGATGTCTCTCCCTGCTTTGGTGTCGTGGACCAACTCATGCTTCCCGGATCTAGCGAAGCTACTTCCACATGTCCGTGGCACGAACTATCACATGTAATTTTAGCAGAACGGGGAAAAGAGAGAAGAGGTGAGACGCAGAAAACTACGGAGAGAAGAAAAGAAGAATAGGTTAAAAAACACCACAACCTGAGTATATTTGGCCGCTAGTCCCTTTCTTCGGTCAAGGCATCTTGACGTCATCACTTGAACCATCAACACCATCATTGCCATCGCGGGAGGTCGCAAACCCAAAATGTCGACGCAGACACCCATTGCTCTAGCACTGCCCTCCAAGTACATCTCATCAACCTCACAAGAGAACAACAGAGCCGGCCCCGGCCCTCCTCCCTCCATAGAATGGCTCTCTCGCACCTGGACAGTCACCCACTCCACGCTCAGCATGTGGCGATCCGCGCGCAACGTCCGCATCACCTACAAGCCCCTACCATCCAAAGATGACTCCAAGCCCCGTCTAGACGACCTCGTAGAATACGAGCCCACCGATCGACGCGGCGTGTTGAAGACCGTCGCAGGCATCGACACGCTAGCCCCCGGGGGTGGCTGGAACTGGCGAGGCAAGGGATGGCTGTGCTTCGTGTCCAGTCACTGGGAAATTCTCGGCTGGGGAGAGAGCACGACGGCCGAGGGCAAGACGGAGAGATGGGCAGTGACATGGTTTGCGCCCACGGTATTCACAAAGGAGGGCTTGGATGTATATAGCGATTGCGCGGAGGGCTTGAGCGACGAGACTTACAGGCGGGTTGAGGAGGCGTTGAGGAAGTCGGAGGCAAAGCAACTTGCGGAGATGACGGCCAGGGATATGAAGCCGGTTGAGGTGTCGCTTCCGTGGGCAAAATAGTGCTGAAGCAGCGTGGTTGGGAGGGTATCAAGTCGTGTTGTTCGTTTTATGTGTACAATAACTAAAACCATTCTCATGTATTCTATGGGGGTATCTCTTATGCGTAATCTTGATTCGTAAGTCGTTATGAATTCTCGCCATTGCGATCATGCCTTTGCTCTCGGGGACGTGAACCGCGGTCATCCGTGTGGTGTCGATGCTGATGATGACTTGATTTTCTCTCACGGTCACGGTCACGGTCACGATCACGATGTCTATCGTGGCCATCGACCCTACCATCTCTGGACCGTCGGCGCCGTCGAGATGAATCAGGTGATGTACTGCGATGCCTCGAATGTTCACCATGTCTCCTCCTATGTCTATCCTGTCGTCTATCTTCCCTCCGCATTTGACGGAGATCCTCATCTCGCTCCTCCTGGATCTTGCGCCTCTCCTGTTTGAGCTCCCGCACGCGCGAGGCCCCCTTCTTCATCATCGCCAGGGGATCACTCGCAGTAATTCGATCGGTATCCCGTTTCTTTCTTCTCGGGTCGTCATTGCCCCAAACGTCTTTCAGCGTCTGAGCCAGCCCGTCTGCATCACCTTGGGAGTACCAAGGCTTCTTGACAAGGCCGTCTTTCCCCGCTGCGTTGGCTAACCGCATGGTAAACTGGTCCTCAAAGTCCTGTTTCTTCTTCTTGGCCTCCCTCTCGGCTTGTTCATTCTTTTCCGCGTGCGCCCTGCTCTTTTCGTCACCGAACAAGTCAAAATGGCCCCGGCGGTCTACGATTGGCGCCGAACTGCTGCTGACTTTGTGCGATACCTGCTCGATCGCGCTGCTTGCAGGCTCGGCGCGCTCTCGCGCCAAACGGAGTTCAAAGTCAGTATCATCCTCGCCCTCTCGCTTGCGTTTCCGTCTCGGTCGACCTGATCCTGCGCTGGATTTCTCCGTGCTGACAGCTGTCTCGCTGTTCTCTTCTGTCGACGGCGGCAGAGGCTTTTCGCCTCGCAGGATGGCTAATCGTCGTTCTGCATCGATTTCTTGCATGCGCTGCTCCTCAGCTTCTTCTGCGGCCTTGGCTGCCGCCTCGTCGCGGCGGACTCGGGCGACGTTGTCGGCATTGTAGACGTTCCACGACTTTTTACCTAGCAGGTGCCTTTGTTTTTGCTCGGTTAGCACACTCAGGCTCGGTTAATGAATGTTGCGAGGGGATTCTTACAGAGGCATGGCTGTCGGTCTGTCTGTGGTCACCGGTGACCGAAGGCTGAAGCAGACCTGAATCCTGTCTTCTTGTATGATCCACCTTTTGAAGTCCCTTGGTATCGTAGCAGGTATCGAGCAGGTACTACAGCAAGTGGGTACCTCCCTACTTATGTGGAAGCTGACACAATTGCTACTGTTTCGGTACTTGTTGGCATCATTGTAGATGTACCCTGTGCGCAACAGCCTGTGAGAGGCGACAAACTGAAAGGAGTTATCAGGAAGAACTCGCTGATGGTATTTTTAGACCTTTTGATCAGACAAGGAACAATGGCCCTTCCAAGTTCCAATATACATAGTGGCCAATTAGCGAGATGTGCATTTCCCAAGTGCCGCTCTCATAAATGATGACGCACGGATGTGGCTAGGGTCGAAGTTGGATCTCCTACTGCGCCACGTCAGCTCCAAGCTTCCTAAGCAACTGTGACATTCTGCCAACCTCGACTACGTCTGCTCTGCGCTTCGTGTTGGCAATTATTCACGACATGATAGCAAAGCCTCATTACGACACTTGACCACTTGAAAACGACACATCTTTGTTGAATCGAAACCCCGAGTCCCGCCTTTCGACTTGAAGCATGTCTAGAGCACCTCCCCCTGGTGGTGCGGGCAGGATGCCCATGGGTGGTGGGATGCCCGGGAACAATTATCGAATGCCTCCTGGTCAAGGTCGACCGCCGCCGCCAGGAGGTCCGTATGGCGGCAATCCAGATCCTCGGGGACATCTCTTTTCCCGTCCCGACCAAGGCGCAGGCCCTCGCTCGCCCGGACCTCCAAGACACCAAGGGGGGTTAGCTTCCGGCCCAGGTGCGGGCGAGAGGGTGTCCTTGAGGGTTCAAAAGATTGCAGACGAAGGACTTCGAACGAGGCTGGTCTTCGAGAACATGTGTGTATCTATGTTCGCTATGCTTCCTCCCAGCCCTAATCACTAACTAGTCTTCGACTCGTAGCTGTGCGGTATCACAACAAGACTTCCCTCGAGATCCTCAAGATCCAAAGCGCCCCAACGATGGGTCCACGCCATTCTATCTTTTGTTGCGATGCGCACAGCCAGAAAGAGAGTTCGTGGTTGTAGTCCAGTCGTTCCATCAATATCCCGCCGGCTACATCAGCTTGACCGATCCACAGCGCACCTGGTGCCAGATTGGCTTCACTGATGTGTTCACGGGAGAGGTCTATGACCCGTTTTCCTCGGGCAAGAACGTACACCTGGGGTCGATTGATGTGGAGATTGGCTTCGCTCTGCCTGAGAAGAAAACGACAGACATTCCATACGACGAAGAAGACCTTTCCAGCGAGTTCAAAAAGAGATACCAAAATCAGATTCTGGCCCCGGGGCAGAGAATGATTATGGAACTCCGCAATATTCCTTTGTACATAACTGTCAGGACAGTCGATTTGTTCGACCTTTTGGCGTCCTCCGAGGACACGGCCAGGCAGACCAGCCGCGAAAGCCATTCCAGAGGTATCCTCATCGAGCAGACTCGAGTGATATTCCATCGCGATGCCAGCCGAGATGGCCACGGCAAGTTTAGGCTCAAGCCGTCTCTAAGCAATCCCAACTCCAATCCAATCTTCACTCCTGGCTTCAAATTTGAGGACATGGGGATTGGTGGTTTGTCCAAGGAGTTCTCTACCATTTTTCGTGGAGCATTTGCATCGCGAGTATTCCCTCCAGGTCTGGTCGCCAACATGGGAATCCAGCACGTCAAGGGATTGCTGCTGTATGGCCCTCCTGGTACAGGAAAGACGCTGATTGCGCGTCAGATTGGTAAAATGCTCAACGCTCGACCACCTAAAGTTATCAACGGTCCTGAGGTATTGAACAAGTACGTCGGTCAGTCTGAAGAGAACATCCGGAAATTATTTGCAGACGCCGAGAAGGAATACAAGGAAAAGGGCGATGAAAGCAGCCTTCACATCATCATCTTTGATGAACTCGACGCGATTTGCAAGCAAAGAGGATCGGGCGCCGGTGGCGGCACTGGTGTCGGTGACAGCGTGGTCAATCAGCTTCTCTCCAAGCTTGATGGAGTTGACCAGCTCAATAATATCCTGCTGATCGGAATGACCAATCGAAAGGACATGATTGACGAGGCTCTCATGCGACCAGGTCGTCTTGAAACCCACGTCGAAGTATCGCTACCAGATGAGCCGGGCCGTCTCGAGATCTTCAAAATTCACACGACCAAGATGAGAGACAACAATCTCCTCGACCCAGACGTGGACCTGGAGGAGCTTGCATCATTGACCAAGAACTATTCAGGTGCCGAGATCAGTGGTGTTGTCAGATCTGCCGCTGCATTCAGCTTCGAACGCTATACTGAAGTTGGCAAGATGGCAGTCCCCAAGCAAGATCTCACCGGTATGACGGTCAACGCCAACGACTTCAGGCAGGCATTGACGCAAATACGACCACACTTTGGTGTTCCCGAGGAAGAAATCGAACGGTCCATCAAGCTGGGCATCATCTCGTACAGCCAGCAGCTTGACGAGTCTATCGAGAACATGATGAGCACCGTTCGTGGAGTCCGAGACTCGAATCTCTGCCGCGGCTCGATTCTCTTCCACGGGCCTCCAGGTGCCGGAAAGACGGCCCTGGCCGCCCATCTTGCCCTGCGGTCCGACTTCCCGCTCGTCAAGATGATCACTCCCGCCGATCTCCTCCACTACAGAGATGAATTCGCCAGAGCGGACTATGTGCACAAGATCTTTGTCGATGCGTATAAGTCGCCTGCATCCATCGTGGTGCTCGACGAAGTCGAGAGTTTGATCGATTGGAACGAAATGGGTAGCAGCTTCTCCAGAGTCATTCTCCGCTCACTAAGAACATTGACAGCTTCCGAACCCCCCAAAGTAAGTTTCTCCTCTCAATCTCTGCCCCCCCTTGCGCTCTTCACATGTACACGGCTTCGACATTCCAAGTCAGAGTTGATATCCGTACTAACGTCAATGACTTCAGAACCACCGCCTTCTAGTCTTCGCCACCACCTCCGAGCTCCCCGTTCTGAAGATGCTTAAATTCGACCACGCCTTTGACGAACAAGTCGCCGTTCCCGGCATCATGAACGTGGACGAATTGGGCGCCATTCTGAAAGGATCCGGGTCCTTTGGCCCAGATGCGATCGATCAGGTGATCACAGAGGTACAGCAGCGCATGGGATCTGATGCCATTCGCATCGGCATCAAGAGGATCGCCTACCTGATCTCACTTGCCAAGGCGCGTTCCGACTCAAATTACCTGGGGCCATTTATGGACTTTTTGATGAACGACTTGAAGAAACTGCGCCAGTACGGCATGGGACTAGAATAAGCTTTCACAATTTCACAGTCGGGGCACGGCAAGTTTTTCCTGAGACTTGCTCTGTAGAAGATGTAGAAAATGACCGTGTGGTCGTGTGTAAGAGGCATATAGACGCGTACACGTATATACAGCAAGATGTAGAGCCAGCAAACGGCTCGTCTAATAGATTTACAATACAATAGACGAGCATCCGGCTCACGTTCATGTATCATTGAGCTTGATGCCTAGCTGCAATGGTGTTGAACAGGGAGAAAAAGTCTTGTCAAGCACCATGTTCTTAGCAGCCAACGTACACATACATACCTATACATATCAGAAATTCACGACGTTGACATTTCCTACCCACTCACTAAAAGGCGGCTGCCCGTAGAATTTTTCTATCAGGGTCTACATGCCTACTCCATGAGATTACAAACAAGAAAAAAATGTAAATGGCCGCGCATTGCAATTACGAGAGACCCACGTCTTCAAGAACTTTCGACGACGTGTGTGGACTCCCGAAGAACGGAAATCTCCATCTACGGAGTACAATCTACACTTTTGCAGCCAAGCACCACACCTTCATGCTACGAAGTACATATGTTATATGTACCTGCATACATATCTACCTATACAGGCTACAGGCTACAGTAGGTGGGTAGGCATGTGTGCTCCGTACATGCTTTGTACAGCGCAAAAAAGCCTAAAAAACCCTATATCGGGCCGCTTCATGCCTAACCCGGGTTCCATTACCCATTATAACGGTCACAACCTCATTGACCAACGAAATCGATCTCACAGAACAAAAAGAACCACACTGGCATACATCGAAGCGCGCTTCTTGGCGCGCCGTGGATTAAAATTGCAGGCAGACCCAGGGCGGATAAATGGGTGGAGTTACAACTTACATGGATGATGGCCCTGTCGGTCCGTACGATGAAGGCACAGCCGGCGTTGTGCGTTAGTGCCAGATCGACGCTCGGTAAAAACGAAGGATGTCGTGTCAGTGGGACGAGGACCACAAAACTATCCAGAGAGGCAAGCCGCAAGAGAAGAAGGTTGGCCAGGAGAACGTGAACAGAGGCGAACTGGGACAGGGTGTTGCCGTGTCGCCGGGACGGGGGGGAGGGCTCGTACGGGGCGGATTCCGGGTGGAGAGTTTTTTTATGCAGGGCTTGCTGGGGGCCGGGGGTCATGAACCTCTCGATCATGACGAGTGAACTTTTTTTTTGACAAGGACATGGGCAGCCTTGGTGAGACGGCGAATCTCGAAAGCAGCTCGTAGAGTCCTGATCGGTGATCAACGGATTGAATTGGTGTTTTGAGGAAGCCACAGGCGGTGCGAGGGATGGGGAGCTTTGGGTGGTGTAAGTTGTACATATGTACCTACCTAGGTAACATATATGTACCTATGTACATACATAACGTGTTTGTTGGTTAGGAGTACGATCGCCGCACAGGCTGGCCTGAGGCTGGACTTCTGCCACCCATTCCGTATGATTGTGCGAGAGAATGCAACAATTGCGTCCAACAGATCCGAAGGTCGCATTGGTTGGCTCACTTGCGAGTTGGGTGATCGAGTTGGGTGAAGAGGCTGCAGCTCTTACAAAGACGGGGCGCGTGATGACGAAGCAAATCTGACGCTCGAAATTGATGTCTTCAGCCACCGTCGTTGGCCTGCTCTGCCTGTGCCTCAGGCTCTCAGCCCTCAGCTCGGGCGAGCGCGTCGCGTTTACGTATTATAGTACGTACGTGATGTACCTATACATAGGTACGTACTCCATACAGGGGGACAAGGCTCCGCTTCATTGTGCTCCGCTCTCGGTAATGAAGGAGGGAATAGGGAAGTACATAGGTAGGTACATACCTATGATACCTTTTACGTATGTAGGTACTTAACCAGATCCCTGGGCCCTACGTCGCTCCTCGAGTACCTACAGTACATACCTACACTCAGTTTGGCAAATCATGACATTGCGTGCAACCGGGCAATAACGCGGGTGTTTGCCGTTTAGCTTGCTGTCGGATAAACGAACCTTGACACACACAAACGCGCTGCCAGCCGCCTTTGGGCCTCTGGGTGTCGGCGTATGTATCGAAGTCGCGGCAAAGAGAAAGGGCGTGCGTTGCGATTACCCTCCGGCGTCGAGCAAGCCGAGGCTTTCTTGGTCAGCAAGCGTCGAAGACACCCAGCCTCCGGGCCACGCAGGCCACGCTGTGGTCTTGTCATCCGTAGACAATCCAAGGTGAAGATTCCAAGACACATGCGAGGTCAGACGCCTTCGAAGTTCGAAGTCCGGACTGACACACGTGCATGTCATTATACCTAGGTATGTATGTACTATGTACAGTACTGTCAGTACATAACTTGTTGCTGCCCCGTTTGGTGGCCCGTTCCTGGCGACACCAGTGAGTGGCGCCAAGCCGTTGCACCAATCGACGGGAGTCCGCCCCACACCCATTGATCCAATCCTCCCTTTTAGTTTGATGATGCCCACCCACTTTCCCCGTCGAGCCTGTTGTTGGCCCAGGCAGCTTCTCGCGAAGCTTCCTCGATCGACAGGACTGCTGGTGTTGATGAGCCCGTCCAAGTGCGCTACACTGTCTGTCCTGCTCGACTTCCATCCCATCCTCATCACCCTCATTGTCTATCCCCTCATTTCCTGTCTCTTCTGGCGTCGTGCAGATAGTCTCCCCATCGTTGTGCAAATAGATGCGCCGAAGCGCTTGTCTCTCTACTTTCGGATCCCCCTCTCGCACTCTTGCCCGAGTCACAATGACCATGTGCTAAGCTACGGTAGCGGCCGCTTATCGTATGGCGCTTCGAACAGACGTAGGTACATCGACTGGCTCGATGGGTTTATTCCTCTCTATAATAGACGTAGAGCATAGAGCTCACTGACGCAAACACCACTCCGTCACACAGTGACGACGGCCCCTACAAGATAGACTTCTTGGTCTTGCGCACCAGACGTATGGCGATGGATTCGGTTGATCTTCTGCCTGTGTCGCGGCCCTTATTATCAACTCCGTCGGCCTCAGCCGGTCTTAGGGCGCGGACGCAAAGATCACCACAATGCGCCGGCGCAAAGGGCGAGAAACCACGAAGAGCGTCCCCTCTCACCCTTAGACCTCTTCCAACAACGAACACGACCGCCACTGCGGCCAAACCGACGACGACGAGATGGATCTCGAGGACTCTGACGCGAGGGGCCTCGACCGCCTCCAAACCACTCTTACCACCCTCCGAAAGGCGATACCACCAGGGCAAGCGCGACATGACGCTCAGGTCAGAAGTCGACACTGCCACTGGCGACATTGCACCAGATGGCACTTCAGCCGGTCGCGAAGGACGTCAATTTGCTGTGTCAAACGTGGGGAACAATGGGCGGATTTATCTGAGGTACGGCTAGAATTGACCCTGTGACGAAGGCGGTGCAGCATTATCTTGCGGCAAAGAGGCTGATGACGACAACTGCCACGACGAAAACCACGACGGGCTGATTTGATGTCACCCCGTTACCCATGCCCGTCCTGACACTTTCGTGACGGGCCGCTGACTTGTTGGTAAATAGGCCTAGTGTTCGACCTGCTCACCAGCGGTACCCTCAGCCAAAGTTTACTTTCCCTATAACGCCACCGAGTACCGCCGTGATGGATAGCTGGAGTCAGAGCAACAAAGCAAAGTACATTGACACCACCACAACCACCACCACCGCCAATATAAAGAAGAAGGACGGAGCAGGGGCCCAAACACCACCATGGACTCCCACCACCAGTGCGACACCACTTCCTCAGCATCATGATAGGCAGCTCAACCCGGACGAAAAAACTTCGAGTCGACCCAGACGACGCCGACGAGCCTTGTCGGATAGTACTATCCCTGAAGCACGAGTGTCTAGGCATCAGGACTCGCATGTTTTCAAAATCGCCATCTCGGCTGCTCATGGCCGGGACGAGCACCGACCACGTACCATGGACGACCTGGGCGCTATCGCCAGCCCCCCATTACTCGATGTCAATATCCCTTCATGGAGACTTGGAACACCCCGTTTTACTCTTCGTGGAACGCCCATGCTCCGAGGCTCCTCATACGCGCCAACTGACGACATACGTTCCAGCTCCGCATCTTGTCTCAACTCTTCGTCCGTTATCGCCTACTCCTCTGTCCGTGGCGGCCTGTCCGCCCGACGGGCCAACGATGCCCTGGGTGTCCCGACTCCTCGCACACCGTTGGAGGCGGCTCAGCAACGCGGGGCTGCTCTCATGCTTGGCCCTCAGACGCTGCGGCTATCGCGAGCCACACACATGTCTGGGCACGCGGTAATCGAACCTGCCATGTTCACAGAATTGACCTTTAAACCCTTCTGCGATGACAGACTGATTGTACGGTATTCTAGCGTTGGTGCCGTCACGGCTGCAACGCCGTCACGGCTAGTTGCTGAAATTACGTCACCGAGCTTCCTCGACTACGAACTTCTTTCCGATTTCTTCCTCACCTTTCGATCGTTTCTTGAGCCGTCTGATCTTCTTCGAATGCTGGTAGCCCGATTACGGTGGGCTCTGGATCGGGTCGACGAGGTTGGCATGATTGTCCGGGTGCGAACGTTTGTTGCCCTGCGGCATTGGATATTGAACTACTTCATGGACGACTTTATTGCCGAGTATGGCCTGCGTATAACATTTTGCAACCTGCTCAACGACTTTGTGGCCGAATTATCCCAAGATGCCTGCTCTCGCAGGGTTCAGCTCAAGATTCTCGCCGAGCTCAAAAAGTGTTGGCGCAGGGTTTGCGCACAGTATTGGGATGGCGACGAGTTCGATGACTGTCTTGGCCCAGAAGTGGCCATCACCCCCGGAGGTGTTGCCGGAAGCCGTGATCCTCATCTAGATCCCGCCAGTGCACCGGACACCTTGTCGAGAGAGCCAGACCAGCGTTATGCCGTTACGACAGCGCCCAGCCCTTGCCATCAGCACATGAACGCCAATCATCTCGATCATTTCGGCAGAGATATGCCGAACACGATTCACGTCGGAGATTTTGTGGTTCTGGACAACCGTCCTGCCACTCCGCAGAACCAGACGAGCGGCGCCTTTAACCGAGATGAAAGTCCCACGTCTCCTTATAGCCTGGCTAGCATGGACGTTGTGTCTTGCTCATTTCCTGGCAAGCATGTGAAGGCTTCTGATCAGAATGCGGGACACCAAATAGGTGTTCATCCCGTGCGTTCAAATGCAGTGGGAAACGCACCTGGTACAATAGCAACCACACCAAAGGCCCTCGTCGGCAAGCGAGTTCGACCTACGCAAACACACAAACGCAACAACAGTATTACTGACTCGCTACGGGAGCACCAATCCGATCAAGTATCGGGCACAGATCAGGAATCTTCGACAGCGCTACACTCCGGGGGAAGGCTTGTTCGTGGCAACCTGCTCCCCCCGGGCCAGGCCGTTGTCGACGTTGATTCTTCAGAACGTTCTGGTCATGCAAATCGGCAGACAACCGTTTTCCGGCCCAAGGGTCGCGGGTTCGCCAAGGATGGCTTAACGGGTGGTGCCATGTCGGGCCATGGCATGCGCAAGATGCTTCGAAGCGTTCGCCACGCCTTGACACATAGAGGTCACGGTTTGTATTCCACTTCGCAAGCTCTTGCCGACATTCAAGCCGAGGGACCGAGAGGCGCCACCTTGAATCGACTCCCTGGAACTGCAGTTGTACCCCAGAAAACCGTTCGCCAAAACGGCACTCGACCACCTGTCAGGATCGATCTTCTCGGAGCTGAGGTTGCCGAAGATTTTAAAAAGGCCATCCGAGAGGAGGAAGAGGAGGCAGCCAATGCTGCTGCTGCTGCTGCTGCTGCTGCCGCCGCCGCGGCTGCTGACGCTGACGCTGACGCTCATCATTCTACCCGCAATTCCTTACAAACCCCCCCAAGTCTCGTCCCCCTAGTCCCTTCGTTTGCGGAAAAGCCAGCATCTCAAATGGACTGGGATACGATAGATGCCTTGACGCATCACAATGAGCAAAGACCATTCAGCGATATGGCCATCACAGTCGGTAGCAAATCGTTGGTGATTGTGGACGACACTATGCCTTTTCAAATGCCTTCTACCCACAGAATCTATGACGCTGAAAATGCGTCGGTAGACACGTTTGGTGATTCGTATGCGCCAGACGGTGTAGATTTAACGCCGCCAAATACACCGCCCTCGCTAAACTTTGATGGAGGAACACCGCGACGATCGTCTTTTCTTCTCAACCAGCACGTCGTCAGGTCCACCATGGCCGAGGACGTTTTGCCCCGTGTGATTCCAGATCTGGCGGCGTTGGAAGGCTATGAACGTAGGCGGTCCTCCGAAGACGACATCCGATCGTTCGTGTCGGCAACACGACCTTGCGGGAAACTGCCGTTCAAGAGCTACAAGCAAAGAACCTATCGCTGTCATCGCAGGGGTCGGTCTTCGAAGAGCCAGCGGTCGCTCGACTCTGTATTGCATTGTAGGGTCACTTCTTTAGGTGACGTCCGCCTCTCCTCTGCCTTGCTAGACTTGAAAGAAACTACAGACTCTGAAGAGCTTGACGGAGGTGATGCATCTCACGTTACCATGCCGAAGCCACTTCGCGTGCTGCGCAGGCGGCCGGGGGGAGACTTAAAAGCGGCCACAAATATTGGCGATCTAAACAGATATCCGTTACGGCGATCTCATTCTGCTGGGTCCATCCTCACGTACACGGAGTCTATCGGCAGTTCGTACATGCTCAGCAGCCGTACTTGCTCTCCTGGAGAATTCGACGGCGGATCGGCATCTGGCGGACAGGGACATCTATTCTCGGTTGGTCAACTAGCAGAGAGGCCCAAGAAGCGGCCGCTGTCTCTCCTCAGCACGCAATCTGTGAAGCTAGCCATGCGGCCGTCCTTTGAGGCTGAGGCGCAGAAGCTGGCACAGATCCCTGACGACGAAGATGACGGCATCGAGTCAGCGCTGTTGAAGCTGGAGGGCAAATATCCGGCTAAGAAAACGATCCATCAATTGTCCTTTATTGGGCAGAGCCCACAGCCGGCGGAAGATGTCGTCGTGCAAGTCGACAGGAATAGTGATGGCGAACCTCGTAGTGTCTCAGACAGAGGCGGCACTGCCAGTTCGTACAAAATGCCCGAGCAAGCTGCTGTGCAAGGCGAACCGACCCAGCCAGTCCTAGACGAGGCCTCATCCCCCACCTGGGATGTCGCAATGGAAAGACTCGCGCATGAAGCACGTCCGTCAACGAGACTTAGTCTCTCCGCTTCTGAAGGCTCCCACGATTCATATTGCTCTATTCCGCTATTACAGCGCGACCCGGACATGCCCCGATTCAGGCCTGCCTCGCGACTTTGGACTGCAAAGCCGATCTTTCGAGGCTCAGATGACGAAGAGTCAAATGATGAGCCGATCCATATGCATTATCACGATGCCTCAACGGGAGAGGCACATTCTTCCTTTGCCCTCATTCACAAGACGGGATCCATCGAACAGATGGGGTCAGAGAGGGGCGTGCCTTCGGTCTCCCGTGCGATGGAAGATGCATTATTCTCGAAGCATGACAGCGCTGATGGTCGATTGCTATCTGCTCTATCTGTACGAAATGAGGGTGCCGATGACGCGCAGGACGAAATTATCGACATCTTTAACAGGACGACGATGACGCAATTCCGCCCCGACTCTCCTGGAATTACATTGGCTCAGGCTTTAGCTTTGTCCCCCGAAGAAAACGCAGCTCCTGGCAGATCGGACTCGTGGCCGAAGAAGCCGTCACCTCCCACACCAGCGCCAACACCCGTCCTGGGCTATAGCGAAAGCCCCCGATCGACCGCAGAGTTCTTCCGAGGCGGCGAGCCCCCTTCCAAACCAGCCGCGCCTACGACACCCAAGCACTCAGTCCATCTACCCTTCATCCTCGCCTTTGATTCATGCGTCTTAGCCCAACAATTCACTCTCATTGAAAAAGACGCCCTCACTGAAATCGACTGGCGCGAGCTTATCGACATGAACTGGAGGCACTTTGCCAGCAGCAACGCCCGCTCCTGGGTCGATTTCCTACGAAACATTGACGCCCAGGGCGTAGACGTCGTCATCGCTCGCTTCAACATCATGGTCAAATGGGCCATTTCCGAAATCGTTCTCACCCAACACATTGAAGAACGAGCTCGCTGCATCATCAAACTCATCCACATCGCCGCCCACTGTCGCCAATACCGCAACTTTGCCACCCTCGCGCAACTCACCATCGCGCTATCCAGCAATGAAGTCACCCGCCTCTCCAAGACATGGGACCTCGTCCCTGAGGCAGATCTCAAGACGCTGCATGACTTGGAGGTTCTCGTCACGCCGAGTCGTAACTTCCACAAGATGCGTGAGGAGATGGAAGTAGGGAGTAGTGGAGGGTGTATTCCCTTTGTGGGCATCTACACACACGACTTGCTCTATAATGCGCAGCGGCCAGCTGAGATTGCGGTCTCGTCGGCAAGGGCGCCGCTGGTCAATTTTGAGAGATGTAGAATGGGGGCTGCAGTGGTGAAGACGTTGTTGAGGTTGTTGGAGGCGAGTACGCGGTATACGTTTAAGCCCATCGAAGGAGTGACGGAGCGGTGTCTCTGGATTGGGGCGCTAAGTGATGATGAGATTCGGAGGTATTCGCGGGATCTTGAATGAGCGACAGCAGCAGCAGCGGCAGCAGCAGCGAGGGAGAGGAGCCCAAGCCAGATGAGAGTTTACTTGCTCTCACGTGGGCATTCCGTTTTTTCTCTCTTGATGCAGTTTCAGATCCAGACTTGTCTCCGCGTCGCTTGATGCATAGCTGAGGAACGCCAGGTTGGCATTTTGCTTCATTACAGCTCACGCGCCGAAGAGACGGCATATTGTTTTTCTCACGGTGTTGGGCCAACGAAAAGGCACGGAGTTGTAGTCTTGTGGATGCATGTGTTGTGTTGTGTATACTCGTACACTCACGCGTATCTTGCATAACTTCTCGTGCTCTCTCTTACGTGCGTGTATGTAAGAATTCATCGTTCAGTTTCCTACAACCACTCCCACACGCATACACACATGCAGCACGCTCAGCAAGCGCTTCTCATACATTGCACAATACCGAAGCGAGGTGTTTTTTTCAATCCCTTTCTTCATCTTCCTTTCTTCCTTTCTTCTTTTTCTTCTTCTTCGGTTTTTTGCTATATACCACTTTTGTTTAGGGACATCTACGGGTTCCCTTTTTTTGTTTCTTACTTGGCTTGGGAACAGGGATGAGAGTTGTCGGGGGCGGAGGACGGAGGACGGAGGACGGAGGACGGGAACAGCATTCTCTTTATGGTGCTTCGGCTTGGTTTTTTTCCTTTAATGTTTCCTAGGAGGCGGAATATACCCGGTAGAGATGGAGTAGGTACGGTAGTTAGATGAACGGAGAGGGGGTTGTTTTTCTTGGTCATGTTTGAGAGGATTGATTCGTGGGTGTGTGTCTGCTGTGCTTGTGAATGTAGCGCGGATGTGAATATGAGTAGATATGGATGGCGCTGCGTACCCAGGCTTCAGGACTTATAATAATGCATTATGCCATGAATGGGATGGGATGTTCTGGGGGCGATCTGGCAAGTTGAGGATGAGATGAATGTGGTCGTAGGCCCAGCTATTTGAGCATTCAATGCAAACACGACTACAAGATCTTAGAACGATTTCGGGACATATCTGCGAGGGCGAAAAGAAGACACATTGGACTTCTCAGCCCTTTGCAGTAGGAGAGACGGAATAGTCTGCGAGGATATCTACAGTTGCCTCGCCACTGCATTTCCCCCCTCACTTTTGTGCTTTTACATCATAAGACTTTTGTAAATGAAAACCGGCTGTTTAAACTACCTTACATGGAACATGTCGGCAGTGGATAATGAGCCTAATCCGTCTCATCATGAGCGCATCTGGCTTGTGTGGTATTTTCCAAATTCCAACACTTACACGACAGTGACGACACGACACTACTCTGCTGGTCGTTGATGTGAACTACGTTACAAATGATCGCGTATGTTGGCCTATTCAGAATCAGCGCGCATTTTCATGGATAACATGGTTTTGCTTCAGGTCATCCATCACATATGTATTTCGTTTAAGGAACTCTCTCCTGGCAAGCTCTTCATAGGCCTGCCTTCAGTCTTTTTGTCATTATAAGAATTTCAATTACGAGCTGGGTATTCATTTGCACATTTCTTGCATTTATGTTGCATTTTGATATTATTTCACGGTTCCTTTACCACCGCTTTTTAATCGCCTGTCTATCCATTTCCAAGCCCTGAGCGTCGGCTGCAGTGCCACATCCCGGCGGAACGACGGTCAAGTCCATCCCCTCGTGCAGCACAGGGCTTTCCCTTCTCTCCTTCGACAGATGTCGAGAGACAAGTATCTTTCCCTCATCAGTGCTAGCCACGACTGAACCGAGAGAGCATCCAAGCCTTTCTGGACAGTCTCAAGAGTCCTACCACTGAGACTCGTTCTTGGGGGGCTCGGCCCACTCGCCAGTGCCAGAGGCGGCCCAGTCGGTGGTCTCAGCGCCATCCCAGGTAGGGGCGGCAGCGCCGGCCTCCCACTCACCAGCAGCGGCGGGGACGGCAGAAGTCTCGGCGATAGCAGCGGCGGGCTCCTCCTCAGCGGGCTTGTCCTCCTCAGCCTTCTCCTCGGCCTCGGTGTCAGGGTCACGGTCTGTGGGTTTAACAGGTTAGCGAGTGATTATTTCAGGGGAGGCAGAAAATTTGTTATGAGAGAGACGGTCGGCGACAGAAAAGATAGATCGAGAGACATACAGAAGTACAAATCGGGCATAACGTCCCAGGGAGCATCGCGGTTGGGGATGGTGCCGCGGAGACGGAGGACCTCGCGGGCGAGCAACCACCAAACGGTACCAATGGCGTGGCGACCCTTGTTGTTGGTAGGGATGGCAACGTCGACGTACTCGGTAGAGGAGTCGGTGTCGCAAAGGGCAATCACGGGGATGTTGACGTAGGAAGCCTCCTTGATGGCCTGAGCATCGGTACGGGGGTCGGTGACGATAATCAGACGGGGCTCCTTGAACGATCGGGTGATGTAGTTGGTGAAGGAACCGGGAGTGAAGCGACCGGCAATGGAAGAAGCACCGGTGTGGGCGGCGAACTTGAGGACAGCACGCTGACCGTAGGGACGAGCGGAGATGACGCAAATGTCGGCGGGGTTGTCAATGGCGACGATGATACGGGCGGCGAGGACAATCTTCTCCCTGGAACGACCAATGTTAGTCAATTTGTTTCTTTGCTTGACCGTCAATTGACGAAATTTGTCCCGAGCTGTCCTCAACAAGCTTCCCACGGCAGCGCCGACTCATTCCGTCCACAGCTCCAGCCACCCAACCCTCTTTTGCCCTCATAGCTTCTCCAATGCAAATTTCGCCTGGTTCAAGAAAAAACGTACCAGGTCTTGCCAATGTTGATGATGTTGACACCATCGGCACGGGTCTTCCACAGGTAAGGCTCCATGTGCACCTGGAGGTTCTTGCTTCCGACGTGGGTTTGAGCGGCCAGGAGCATCTCAATGTCCTGGGTGGTCGCGTTGAGGACCGAAGGCAGGTTGCTGGGAGCCATCTTGTCTAATTTTCCTTCCGTAAGGTTGGATGTGAAGAGGGCAAGAAAGGAGGGATGGTGTTGAGGACGGATAGTTTGCGGGATCGTGCCGAGTCTCGAGGGAAAGTTCGCGAGTAACCTCAGTCGAATTTTCCGCAAATGTGTGTTGGTGGGAGCCCTGAGGACGCTAGCGCCAGAACAGGACTAGTGCGGGCTTGTCGGCTCGACTTGATATCTTATCATCACGTGCGCGAACTTCCTCGCAGCCTTGCCTGAGTTGCTGCTGAGTCCCACTTAAATTGACCAAGGGGAGGAAAGGTGTGGAATTTTTGGGGATCCGAACCTCAAGAGTCAAATCTCAGCATCGACGGATATGACGGACGGCTTGCCTTGAATGACACCTTTCGTCTGTTTTCGATTGACACGTCCGCGCTTTGGCAGCCATGCCTCCTAGGTTAGATGTTTTCCAGCGACTAGGCACTGTGAACTGTGAGTCATTGCTCTATATGCTTTTTACCTCTCGTTCTCTCTACAATGTCTGACTTGCCATATCAGTGTGCCTTCGGCCAGCAATTCGAACCGCGACTCCCGCCTTCCTACCCACCATCCAGGCCGCCAATCTTTCGTCCAAAGAAAAGAAGCGAATCAGAAAACAAGATCCATACAAGTATGCGCAAGCGCAGCTGCGAAAGAACGCCAATCTGAAGCGTCGTGCGGACTTGAAGGAGGTGCGCGATGAAGCCTGGGGCGATCCCATTCGGGGCAAGACGACACCGTACGTGGAGTCCTTTGATACTGCTGGGCAGGCTGGCCTAAGCAACGTATCCCATGATGGAAACGGGGAGGCCGTCAATGAAGCGCACGAAGTGTCAGCAGCCTTGGGCCTGAGGAACCACGGGCTGACTGACGCTGAGCTGGAAGATGGGATTAAGCACGCCTACGCGCTCGGAAAACCCATGTTTGGTGCTATTTCGTCTCAGATTACCGAAGGCGGTGCGGAGTTATCGTTGCAAAGGTATGACGAGGAGCATGCCAAGGCTGTTGAAGCGCTGCGGAGGATCACCTCACTACGGAATAGTAGCGCCAAGGATCGCTATCACGCCAACGTTCGTCGCATCATCCAAGAATTTGGCCGGCACAACACCGACAAAGTTCTCGCACCGAAGCCTCCATCCATTAATCCAAACACTATACCCATGCCTGACCGCGCTGGTCCTGATACCGGCAGCTCTGAGGTACAGATTGCCATCTTGACTGCCAAGATCCGGGCCTTGAAGAACGCGCTGGATATCAACAGGGGCTGGAAAGACTACCACAACAAGAGGAACTTGTCGCTGCTTGTCCATCGCAGACAGAAATTGCTAGCATACATGGAGCGAAAAGAACGGGGCAGCGGGCGTTGGACAAACTTGCTTGAGAAGCTGGGCTTGACACCGGCTACCTGGAAGGCTGAGATCACGGTCAATCACAAGTGGTAGACTGCTATTATTACATGTTTCTTTATCTGTATACTATGAAGCCACTTAATGTCACTGGACATGCCACCTATCACGTCCGACATGTTGGACGGGCGTACGATCCCTGGCCTCTGCCAAGTTGTGCGCCAATGCTGTGAGCAAGCCATTATACTTTGTGCCTGTGTGCTTGAGGCAATCTAATACAACAAACGATGCTAACGAATAACAACAAATGAGCGGCCTGGTCTGCACCAGCTCAAAACACGCTGATATAGTTGCCAATGCGGTCCTTCTGGTTCTGAGCTATGCATTCAGCAATCCATGTAATATTTCGGATTTCCTTTCACGTTGTTAGTGCAACTGATTCGAAGGGCGTGTCGCGCCCCAAGGAGCTTTAATGAGGGAGTCTCACCTGTTCTCGCAATTTCACCCATGCGTATACGATGGCAAATGTAAATTGCCTCGTAAATGCGGCCTTCGAAATCTCCATTTCTTTCTGATAAAACATATCTTCCAGGGTTTTCCCATCCGATGCGCCGCCTCCCATATTTCCAGGACCAGATGAACCACCAAGTGACGCGGCGTCGAAGAATGACTTGTAGTCGTGAACGCCGTCAACGGCCAGGCGAACACCTTCAACATCATCTGCTCGAGACAGCATGAGCGTGCCCTCGGGAAACAGCTTTCCAAAGCCCGGATAGAGTTTATTACGGTCCGCCTTGGCCAATTCGGTGCCGAAGGAGTTCAGGGTGATGTTGATAGCTCTTCGATCGGCTTCGAATTCGAGAATTTCTGACATCACTTCTGCCGTTGGCGTGCCGACCATTTCGGGATGTGAGTTGATGAACTTGTAGAAGTCCTCAAGGTAGTTCTTGTACAGGGTGTTGCGCACGATTTCGATGTTGAGTTCGTCCAAATCCTGATGACTGAGACTGCCCTTGAAGTACTGCGCGAGGGGAGTCTCAATCAGAACACTGTTGTAAAGCTCTTCGATGTTTGTGGCAACGCAAAGAACCGGCATCGTCTCGAACCATCCTAGGGGGTGGCATCTCTCCAAGAGTTCTCGAGTATCTCTTTCGTGGAGGGTGCCGGTGATGAGCAGAGCCACGTTGTCGATCATATACCCGTATGTGACATAATCCATGAATTGGGCCAAGGAACCCACTGCGTTGGCTCGTACATATCGGAACTCGGACACTAGCTTATCTGTCGTTTTGGCTGCGAGGCTGGATGTCGATGGATTAGGCGGCAGGGAGGCGAGGAAGTCGCCGTATGCAGGCCCAAGTTGTAATTTCAGATCTTGTATCCTTGCGTTAGCAATGGCGTACACCGCTGGATATGTCTAAAATATCGTGTGGCATACCATCAATAGTCTCGCATTGTGTGAGATTGTTGTATGACGAGCCGGTCAGTAAGCTATTGCGGTATCCTCGCACGATGCCCTCGACGTAGCTGGTATCAAGGTCAGTTGCGCTCTCGTTCTTTATGTGCGCGTGAAATTGACAGACCCGTTGTTCACATTGAAAAAGAGGCCCTCCATGTTGCCTGTTATCGCCTCAGTAGTGATCCTTGTTTAGGGGAAGGTCATGGACCGAGGAGGCGTATCAACGAGCAGGTAGATTGCCTGTGCGGCCGGGCCATTACGCATGAAATGCCCCAAGGGCCAATCCCGCCTTGCTTCGCACAAACGCCCACGTGAATTGCTCCACCAGGACTTTGTCATTCGGATTAAAGAACCGCCGGGGCCGCTCAGTCGACTCGGCTGTCCACTAGTGCGAGCCTGAAGCCAAAAATTTCGAGTGGAGACCGAAGCTCTTTCCTAATAAATGAAAAATTTCCATCGCCTTTTGTCCGCGTGCGCACATCAACTGCAATTGCGCCTCACTCGGAAGGAGATCCCCCCATCGACCGGAGCAAGATCGTACGAGGGATACCGAATCATTGTAAAATGTCTCTCTTCGTTCTTGCCGAAACGCCTGCAGGGTGAGCATTCTTCCTAGGCCAAGCTCTGGCCCTACGGTTGGAGATGGGGTCCTGTGTGCAAACAAGAGCATCTTCGTGACTAACGCATCACAGCTATGGCCTGTTCAAGGCTGCGGACAAGAAACTCTTCAAGAATGAAGACCTTGCCGCTGAGCTCGGTCGTCCCGAGAAACTGGTTGAAATGTGAGAAACCCTCGTCATGAATCAATGGCCAATAGAAAATACGCTAACAAAAAAACTTAAAATTCTGTCCAGGCTGAAATTGAAGAAATTCGTCAAGTTCGACAGCGCTGCCACGGCACTCGAAGAAGCCGCTTCTCTCAAGGAGGGCAAAGTGCCCGAGCTTTTGGCGGGCCTTCTGGAAGACATCAAGAGCGAGAAGAAGGCTTCCCTCGCCGTCGCCGACATGAAGCTGGGAACTGCCATTTCTAATCTTCCCCAGTTCAACATCACTCCCGTGGCTGGTTCCAACACTATGGAAGTCTTTCGAGGAATTCGAGAACATCTCTCATCGCTCATTCCTGGTCTCGAGCAGTCAATCGTCGATCGCATGTCGCTCGGTCTCTCTCACTCGATGTCCCGCCACAAGCTCAAGTTCTCTGCCGACAAGGTCGACTCCATGATTATCCAAGCGGTCAAGCTCCTCGATGATATGGACAAGGAATTGAATGTGTATGCTATGCGAACCAAAGAGTGGTACGGATGGCACTTCCCCGAAATGGCCAAGATCTTGAACGACAACCTGGCCTACGCACGTGTCATCATCGCTGTGGGCATGCGAACCAACGTGTCGGACACTGACCTCTCCGAGATTCTCCCGGAAGAAGTCGAGGTTGCCATCAAGGCTGCTGCAGAGATTAGCATGGGCACGGAGATTATGGAGGAAGATCTGGAGAACATCAAGCTCCTGGCTGAGCAGGTCATTAGGTACTCCGAGTACCGTGCCGAACTCTCCTCTTATCTGGAGAACCGTATGCGCGCTATTGCCCCTAACCTGTCAGCGCTCGTCGGATACCTTGTTGGTGCCAGGCTGATCGCCCACGCCGGATCCCTCATCAATCTCGCCAAATCGCCAGGCTCCACCATCCAGATCCTCGGTGCTGAAAAGGCACTGTTCCGTGCTCTCAAGACCAAGCATGACACACCCAAGTACGGATTGATCTATCACTCGTCTTTGATCGGTCAGGCGACCGGCCGTAACAAGGGCAAGATTGCTCGTATGCTGGCGGCCAAGACTGCACTGGGGCTGCGTGTCGACGCCCTTGGCGACCTGGATGAGGAAGATGATGAAGAGCGCGCCATGCTCGGTCTGTCCGCCCGCATCAAGCTGGAGAACCGTCTGCGAAAGCTTGAGGGCAAGCCACCACTGCCCAAAGGTGCCAACGTGGCTCCCTCGGGTGAAATGACTGGTGTCGGCTCCTTCATGCTCAAGGAGACCAAGAGATACAACAAGGACGCCGACGGCATCACCAACAGTGAAGCTAACGGCGATGCTACCACCTCCAAGAAATCCAAGAAGGAGAAGAAAGCCAAGATTGAAGTTGTGCAAGAAGATTCGGATGACGAGATGAAGGATGCCGAGGATGATGACAGCGACGATGATGGCACCACCCCTGCCAACAAGGTTGCTAAACTTTCGAGTGCCGAGTACGAGCGTCTTGCTGAACTCTCTGGTCTGTCGGTCAAGAAGTTCAAGAGAAAGTACGAGCGTGGCGACGTCCAAGTCAACGCGGACGGAACTCCCAAGGTCTTCAGCAAGAAGGAACTAAAGAAACTTCGAAAAGCCGAAGCGCAATCCACGCCATCCAAGGCCGCAGCCGCACCCAGTCCCGAGAAGAAGAAGAAGAGAAAGCATGACGACGATGATGAGGCGGATGCGGCTGAGGCCAAGAAAGAGAAGAGGCAGAAGAAAAAGAAGCGCCACTCTGACGTCGAGTAGAGTCGAAGTCGGAAGAGATGATATCGCGTCCTCAACACTTTCAGCAGGCAACTCGCCTGAGAAGCATTCTTAAAGAGAATGGAGAGGCAATTAAAAAGGGGGGGGGACCAGACAGAGCCTGCACTTCATCTCGAATGTTTTGGAGATGCTATGATTTGATTTGTGCTTTATTTGGGGCGATGTTTGACTAGGTTTGCGGAGATGTTCAATATTCTTTCATCAGTCTGTGGCGGCGTTTAGGGATGGTTTGAATTTCTGTTGTTATCTTTCTCCTTCTTAGGGTAATTGGCGTAAATGGCTGTTCAATCTCGTGGAACCTGGTTTATCTAGTGTTACTTTCATCACGGTTTCTATTACAAAGCTGTGGCTGGTCTTGTGAAAATGTCTTTTAATGTGAGGGTGGGAGGTGGCATTTCAGAATGCTCTGCTCGACCAAAGATGCATGTGTAGCTGCTACGTGACAGATTTGGATGGGATCAACTATTACAGGATCATAAATCTGAATTACTGAACGCCGAACGGCTATCAGAGCCACCGTCACAAAGAGCATTTATGTCTTTGACGTCTTCGCGCAGTATTCGCGAGAGTTGTTAGCCCCAGTGGCTGCGCTTGGGGCAAAAAAATCGCAGTGAAACCTGGACAATCCCGCCCCTATAATAATATTTATGCGGTCTCATAGTACTTGTATATGTTTCGTGATCTTCATACACAATTTCCTCGTGCATCTGCAGTGATATGTCTGGTCATCATATGACTGCCTATGAATCTGCCACAACAAAGGACGGTAGAGTATCGTAAGAAACAACAAGGAATAAAAAGGGTAGGATATAACAGAGAGGGGTCATAGAGAAGGAGAAGAACGAAAGTGAAGGATATCAATGCGCGAAGAAACAGTGTAAAAGCCAACGTCGAGCGTATAGAGGATAGACATCGTTGCTCAATGTCAAAGACAGACGGATCAAATGTAGTCGTTTGACATCAGTAAATGACCAAGCTCGAATCTCGAGTATAGAGGGTATAAATTATTTGCTCGACGCCGGGAATGTAGCTAGACGGTAAAGTGTCCTGTGTCGGTGCTCAACGTCGCGAGTATGAACGGTATCGAATGCCGTCACGACGTGTACCCGTGTTGGGCGGGCTGCAAAAAAGATCAAGATCTGAGACCAGAAAGCAGAGCTAGCGTAGGGAGTGTGTGTGCGGTTGACGAATCGACAGTCGCATCGTCCAAGATTCCCTTGGGTGCGGTGCCATGCGATACAGGGTTGTCCAGAGGAAGCGTTCTTGATCAAGTAGACCACACTAGTTCGACCAAAACAAAGCTCCGAGTTAGTGCACAACTAATCTTCCTTGTTCATCAAAGAAAACGGGCTTTCTTTTTTTTCTTTCTGCCAAATACGAAAAGCGGAGAGGGAGGAAATGCATCGCATGTACAGAGTACACCGTCTTAGATGTTCTCTATCACACGAGCGCTAATGGCAGTCTGCATCGCAGGGTCCTGACCTCCAAAGTCACTCCCCATCTCCTTCCCGCCGGCGCTGGTACCGGCCCCGGTGCCTTGGTGAGAATCATCTCCCGACCCGAGGGCGTTGAAACTGGCTTGGAGATTCTGATGCGCTCCAGGCAGGAAGATGACCTTGCTGTTGGCGGACTTGGCCATGGCCTGCATGGCTTCGAGATATCGGATCTGCATCGCAGGGGCAGAGCTCAAGATATCGGCGGCTTGGCGCATCAACTTGGCGGCTTCGACCTGGGAGGAGTTAGCATATGAGAAATGCAAAAAGTACATATGTACATCATGGATTTACAAGCCATAGAATGTCAAGCAAAGAGACGCTGGAGCGCAAAAAAAAAACCCAAAAAAACTGAAGAGAAATTTGATGATGTGCGTGTTGGCATACCTCTGCCTTGGCGGCAATGACTTTACTCTCCCCGATACGCTTACTCTGCGCAGCCATGGACAACGACTCCTGCAGCTCCTGGCTAAAGATAATGTCCTTGATAAGCATACTCTCGACCTGCACCCCCCAACCCGCCGCCACATCCTCAATAATCTCGCGAATCGATGCTGCAATCTCCTCGCGCCTCTCGATCACGTCCTGCAGGATCCGCGCTCCAATGACATGCCGCAGCGTCGTCTGCGTGCGCTCCAGCAACGCCTGGCGTACATTGGAGATGCCAAAGGCGGCAATGTGCGGCGCGACAATGTGGTAGTATATGACGGAGGTCAGGCGCAGATTGACATTATCCTTGGTCATGCACGTCTGCTCGGGGACCTCGGACGTCTGGATCTTGACATCGATCTGGAGCAACTTCTCGCTCAGGGGGTTGATTTTGACGAGCCCGGGATCGACGGCCTTGTAGAAGCGTCCGAATTTGGTAACGAGGCCGACGTTGCCCTGGTGGACGTTCTTGTACGGGTTTGGGCAGCAGAATACGAGGGGGATGGCTCCTAGGGTGCCGATGCAGGCGCCGAGGGCATTGACTAACACGATGTCAGTCTTGGATATGACTGTGGTTGTAAATGGCGGGTTTGAGAAAACAAGGACTCACTCATGCCGCCGTAGAAGCCCTTTGGATTCGAGTCGTTTCCAATGAGCGTCGCATAGCTCTGCTGAAGATCCTCCTGTCTGGGCGGCAGGACTTCCATCTTGGGCCCAGTCTCATATCCAGGCGCGGGTGCCTTGCTGGAGGAGCCTCCTCCACCGTCTAAATCGGCCATGATGGGTGCTGCGGAGGAAGTAAGAGAAGAAATGGTGCCGAAGCGTGGTCGCTCGTGATGCGATTCGAGGGGAGTACTAATAGCTGATTCTCGTAGTTTCGCGACGGGGATACGCAGCGTCCGTGATAGTCACAAGTTCGTCGAGTAGGACTTTGACTTCAACTCACAGGCGATAGGAGATTATCGAGAAGAAAGTCGCAACTTGAATTGAAGTTGTTACAGGAGATAAGTGAGACAAGAAAGTTAGGAATGCCAGAAGCTGGGAATGCTACATGTAGAAATAAGCCGAGAGCGCGAGAAACATGGTGGCGAACTGCTGGCGAATGACGTGTGGATGGCTGCACAGCTGATAAGCCGAGGGGTGTGAAGAAATGCCTGTGTTCATCATGATGGTGACTTTCTATCAGGAGGCTCAGTATATTTCAATACTGCCTTGCCGCAAGAAATACTGCCTACCAGAGCAAGGAAAGCCGGATTGATGGGATATTGGGTATCACCATACTCGGATAGCCCATCTCCCCCTCCATAATAAGCATCGATCACGCCTTGCCAGCACGTTGTTGCCCTCTCTCCTCCACGCGAGCTTCATTTAGCAACGTCGGCGATGTCATGTCATCCGCACGTTTCCACACGGTACACCCAAGCCCCGAGGCGCAGATTAGCGCGGGGGAGATCGGGTGACGGGGAAAAGTGGGTAATATCAACCCGACTTCAACGCTTTTGTTATGGAGTTGACAAGGCGGAAAAGAAGCAACGACTTCCATCACCGCCTCAGCCTCCAACAGCGCGGTTCAGCAGAATGCCAAGCCAAGCCATTCTTGCTGCCGCCGCCACCAGTTCGCACATTCACAGCCGCAACGGGAGTCGATTACCTCTAGATATCTTGTGTCAATGTACAGACTTCAGAGTGATGGCTCAGCCTACTTACTGGCCGAGTAATTCAGTGCTCAAAGACGCTCCAACGCCCCTCTCACGTCATTGAACTTCGTTCATCATCAATTGATGCCAGCCGCATGACCCGTCTTCTGGAATCCTTCCGCGTTTGCTACATACTTCGATGGGGAGAAGTGCCACAACCACAAGGCAGTTCTCACAGGGCTCGTGATGGCAACGTGTGCAGAGTCTAGACTGCACCCGTCATTGAATCTCTTGGGAAAGCCCAGTCTAGGCAGGTTGCAGCAGCCCATGTCTTTCCAACGGAGTGGTTTACCCCTGGAAGCAAAGTTTCTAGTCCTATGCGTGAAGTGCTGTGCGCCCTTTCTCAAGCATTCCTGGGAGGCCTAGTGTCATTGTCTTCAACGGCGTTGTCTTTGTGGAGGATGCCCAGTGATGTCATGCCATTGTTATAACTTATAATAACTATGTACTTACCCAATGTAACCAAAAGGCGTTAGGAAATGTCTCCTCGGGATCCTACCCACGGCATGCTTCAGTCCGGCATAAGCCACCCATCTGGTGTATCAAACCCGCTATCCTATAATGCGTCATAACATGTGTCATAAAATGTACAAGCTCTCCCCAAAAGAACTAGTGGCCCAAAACATGCCATAACGATATTTTCATCACAAAAACACCAAAACTCACATCCCCCAACACCTTTACCTGCCTACCCGCCCATTCCCTACCGGATCTCCGGCTCCTTCATAAACTCTGGAATCGAAAACCCCGCCTCCCCGCCGCCCTCCACCCTCGCCGCAGCCAAACTCCTCACCATATCCCCCAGCGCATCTCCCGAACCCCACGCACCACTAGCCAACACACCAGAATCCTTACTCAAGCTCGAGTCAGCCATGTCGATATCGTCCGCCGCTGCCGCTGCCGCCCCTCCTCTGCGCACAGGCCCGGCCTGCACGACATCCGAGTCAAACGCATAGATCTTAATGCCCCTCAAATGCGTATCTTTCCCGTTCTGCTGATTCTCCAGGATCTGCATCTGCAGCACGTACGAGACGAGGGTATTTCCGTCAGGTTCGCCCCCCGTGCCGGCGAGGGGAACCTGCTGCCATCCGGTGGGACTATCGAGGGTCATGCTGGCAAATTCGAGAAGATTATTCTCGCTCGTGCCAGACTGAAAGACGATTTTGGTGGGCGTGTAAGATTCGTCTTCGTTGCAGTCGACGTAGAAGCGTATGTCGCGGATGCCGACGCGCTTCACAAAGTAGACGGTGAGTTTGTGGGGTTGGGGGCCATCGGATCTGCATTTTGGTGCAAGCATGTTAGTTGTTTGATGCCAGTCAGTCTGCATGTCAAGTTGCTGTCGGGAGTCGTGGTCCTGTTGAAACGTACTGCCAGAACACCTTAAGATCATCGCTCCGTAGCTCCTCCACGCCACTGCCTGGCTTATGACTGCTGACGGTGAAACGGCCCAGATTCGAAATCTCCTTGAGTCCAATATCGGCAGGGTCGACGAGGCTCATGGGCTCGTCGCTATCTTCGTCGCCATCCTCATCTTCTTCGTCCCTTTCTTCTCCCGGTTCTCCTCCCCCTTCGCCTCCCCTTGTTCCTTCCACTGCTTCATCTTCAGCAACGTCCATGCCCGTGATTTCGTCCTCGTATGGTGCCTGAGACGGGCCTGCTTCCATGTCGTAGGCTGCTCGCCTCTGCTGATCCATCATGGCGGTGCGTCGCGCTCTAGCCATGGCCAGAATGCTGACATCTGGCTCGGAGCCGGAGTCGTCTGAATCGTAGGGCATGCTGAGTCGTGTGGCTGTGTACGAGGAGGCTTGAGGAGGGGAAAGGTAGCGAGGGCAGCATGTTAGTATTATGCGTGCGATGAACAGGCTGAGGGGCTTTTAAACGGAGCAATGAACCAGAAGTGACATCTGAGAAATCAGGTTTGTTGTCTCTCATTCGTGAGCTCCTGTTCAATGGCGGGAGTCAGATGGCCTGAGTCTCCTGAATGTGAGCAGACATATTGCCAATGTCCCATAACAAGCACCAACACCAACACCAACCAGTTTTGATACTGCGGACAACTTTGCGCCAGGACATGATGCAACGATATGATCATCAAGAACAACAAGCAGCTTCTTGCAACTCATGTTGTCCATCTCTGTCATTCGTCTATCTCCCCACCATGCATCCACAAAGTGATCTCAAAAAGACAAATGAAGGAAATAAGAGCAATCTACTTACTTCTGTGCAGTCGAAACGGATGCGGAGCCACATCCGCCACCCCCAGCGGCGAACCGTCCTCCCCAAACCCCCGATTAGGCGCCCGATGCGAAACCTCTGGCGTCACCTGTTCCTGTTCCTGTGCCTGTGCCTGGGCCTGCTGACTTTGGTTCTGGTTCTGCTGCTGATTCCGTCTCTGGTTCTGGCGTTGTTGCTGCGAATGCTCTCTCCGAAGCGGAGGCGCTGCCTGCGCACTATACCGCAGCACACCGGATTCCGGCGTCACAATCGTCGCGTCCGGATTCTCTTCCTGCTGCTGCTGCTGTGGGCGTCGCGATGGCCTTTGCTGCGTTCCTTCTGTTTCTGATGAGGCGGCCGTGGTAGTAGCCGCGACATGGCGGGCGCGGCGGGAGCCACGTGCGGCATTGTCCATAGCCTGTGTGTGCTCCGTAGTCCGTACGTGTTACAACGTTGCTACAGATGGATTGTACTGCAGGCAGGTACGAGGTACGCAGGTGCGTAGCTGCGTAGCTGCGTAAGATGCGCGGATATGCAGCGCAACGGTGTATTGCTGTTAGTGCAGTTGTCGTTTGTTGTACTTGCGGCCTTGGCAGGCAGTACTGCTCATGTACTGAGGACTTTGTGTCGTCATCAACAACGCGTTATTGGACGGCTGAGATGGACTGGCCCGGCAGGCATGATACGTATGTTACAGGTAGCGAATTGTTTAGGTACGTATTTCCTCGAAAACCTTCATAAGACGTGCATCCTTTTCGTTTTCGTCAACTGCATCGCGCATCAGGCATCATTCTTTGGTGGATTGTTGATTCTTTTCTTTGGTTGCCTGGCAGAAGACGCGCTATCACGTGACGACGGACTGCACGGACTGTACCTACCTAAAGGTACATATGTACCTATGTACGGAGTATGTCATGTACATATGTACCTCCTACATTCACTTTTCGTCGCGACGCGTCAAGGCATCCACGAACCAACCCATCATCTTTGAGCAGCCATGGCGATACCACCAGGCCCTTTGAAGCCATTAAAATAGATTGACTGCACGCAGTAGTAGTCGCGTGTGATCAGCCCTCACAGCAGGTAAATTAGCTACACAGATCGCTGATGACGAGGGAACTCTCTCGAGCCCCATATGGCATCAACAAACGGTTCACTAACCAAGAATGGGGTATCTCACCTCCAGGGCGAGGATGCCCGACCAAGCTAACAAAACATGATTTACGACGCAGCCAGACACGTATACATAAATGAAGATTCTCATTCCCACCAGAAAGTTTACGAGAGATGTGTGCCTCATGTTTCTACGGAGACAATTTCACGACACCTCGGTCCTCAAGACAAGGGGTGTCACGCATCGCTAGGCCGCACAGCGCCCGTTTTTGACCAAAGAGCATGTTGAAAATACGATTCCCAATTGGGTACCTTGGTAGGCCTCTAGAGATGGGGTCTATAGGTTCAATAATTTTCACGAAGCTAGTCTTGGTGATTATTCTCCAGGAGGGAATATAGATGAGATAGGCTTTAGAACCTAGTGTTGCAACTTGCAAGCAGTCGTCCAGAGGCGGCACTGGGGGCTAGCTTCTGAGCTTTAGGTCTCTTTTCGAAAGGGATTGAGACCTCGCAGTACGAACCAATGGCCCTGATGGCGCCGTAATCGCTAAACGACCTATCCGAGCAATCATGGATAGACTCCGGGCTACCCTCCAATGGGCAGGCTTAAGTTCTTAACTCTTCACCTTTGGTGTTTTACGCTTCCGGTCATTATTGATCTTATTAATATATCCGCAAACACCACCAAGCCTGAGAGCCCGGCGCAGTTGCTCTCTGAAGATCTAGATGTAACGACGGACATGATCAGTTACAGCGCCATCAGGGCCATTAGTTGTACTGGGAGCGCCGAGGTCTTAGTCCCTTTTGACAAGAGACCTAACTTACAGAAGCTACCCCCCAGGACGATCCCTGGACGACTGCTTGCAGTTGCAACGCTAGGTTCTAAAACCTATTTCATCTATGTACATATATTCTCTCCAGGAGGATAGGTAGTCACCAAGACTACTCCGTAGCTTCGTGAAAATCATTGAGCCTATCGGCCCCATCTCTAGAGGCCTACCAAGGTCCAAGGTACCCAATTAGGAATGAGGTTTTGGAGGGAAAAGTTCTTACATCTCCTACCACCAGCACCTTGAAAACATTGTGACAAATATTTGGGATGAACTCGAAATGGAGCATGTATGGGCTTGTCGATAATGTTCCTTGCCGTCTTCAGGCGGTAATGGACTCCAACGGGTGGTTTACATTATTGATGCAGCCAATTACTTAAGCCTTCTGCTGCCGTCATGATTCTACGGAGTAAAGACATTATTTACTTACGCATTGTGGGCATCTTGAATGGCCTGCCTGACTGCGTGTAACTCGTGAGTGACGTGTAGAAGTTTGGTGATCTAAGATGGGTCCAATGTGGCGTTCTAGGCCTTGAGCAGTGAACTCTCCCTTCTACACAATTTTCTTGACAAGAGTGCACGGACCAAGTCCGCCCGCTTTTGTCATGATTTGGCTGTAAAACCTACTGTAACCCTAACAGTAGCCCACCACCGACCGAAAAACTCGAAAATGTCGCACTCAACA